>JAMAGZ010000005.1:453783-602882 GCA_023626575.1 Penicillium sp. PF1803
GCCGCGCCCTTGTACGGAGTAATTGTCATCAATAAATCATGTCGGTTGCTGAAATACTGACATATCATCCGATAATTGTGCATGTTATTCCTACATTGCAGCATAGGTATCGTCGGCTAGTCGCCGGGACCGTTTCGAGGTTATCTGAGAAGATCGCCCAAGATGCGATTATATTCTAGCATTTTCAATTTCCCTCGAGTCAATTGGCACTCTTCTTTTAGTTCTATCCTCCATATATGGAGTACTTAGTATACTTAGTACTTCCATAATTGTAAACGGCGTCATCAATAGCAGGCGACTCTTTCAAGACCCGCAACTTTCCCCCAGACTCCACCGAGTCCAACCCGCTAAACCCGCTAAAGCAGCTCAACCAGCCATAAACCCGCCCGAACCAGGCGCTAAGCAGCACTAAAACCGAGAAACTAACCTCGAAGGCTCGAACCGCCTGTGGCCCCCGTCTGGGTTGCGACCGTCTGGGTTGCGACCGTCTGGGTTGCGACCGTCTGGGTTGCGACCGTCTCGTCGACTGCCGCTACTTTGCTTGCTGCTTGCTGCTTGCCGGCTCTCTGGGCTGGACAATCTCCGTATCTCCCTCACACTCCTCCTCCCTCACTCTTCCTTCCCCATCCTTTCTCTCTCATCCCTCTTGGCCCTTTCCCTCTGGCCTTTTTTTTCCTTTTCCTTTTGCTGTTTCTTTTTCATGTTCTTGTCTTTCTTGTCGGTTGCCCCATTTCCCTCCCAAACCCTCACCAGCCCCCCCTTTTTCTCTCTAAGACCCCCCCGACCGAACCTCTCCCCTCGCGCCCCCTGTCCACGCGAAACCGCCCCTCCGTACCCTGGATTCGATCATGTCCAGCATCCGCAATTGAACCTGCTGGAATTGATCCGGGACTCTTCTTCGCGTCTGAGACATTGCTTCTCCCGCGTTTGTTTGTCCCCAGTCCGAGGACAACGTGCGACTGTCGTCTGCTCCGCCCGTGGGCCCCGGAGAGAAGAGAGGGGACTCTAGAATACTGCAGTGCAGGTATCTTCACTTCACCTTTCCTTTCTCACAAAGTTCTTGCTTTGGCGACGCGTCGTTCAATCAGGTTCAGATTGTGACCCGGTGTCCTATGTGAATCTGCATCTTGATTACCCCCCATTCCCCATTCTTGCGACCACTAGCCTCCCCGGCGTGGCGGTAACATTCCTCTTAACCCCCCATTCCTCCGATCGATCTCCTGTCAGTTGGCACTCTATTCCTGATAAAGTTGCACATTTTTTGTCGATTACCGATAAGATTGTATCTGCGAGGCTTTGACTGACATGCTTGTGATTGATTGACAGCTGGTGAGGCTGACCGTTGACACTCGGTGAGTGCGACCGATCGCCCAACTCTTTGCCCCCAATCTTCGTCGCCCAACACCCTCCGGGAGAGCTCTGGTGTTTCGACGCGCCGTGCCCGTCGCAATTGGTCTTTTTGTCCTTTCCGATCCAGTTCCTGATCGAGGGCTGACGCGGGCAAACTTAAAAGTCCCGGAACTTGGTGCTTTTAATCTGAAGGTGTGTTGTTAGACGCGACAAACAGACCACCGCGCACGCACCCGACCGTACAGAGAAGAAAAAATATTGCATGCAACCCCAAGTACTGACACCCTAACTCATCAACAGCCAATTTGTGAGGCGGGTCCCAACCAGCTTCCTCGGCTATGAGCACTTCTCATCCACAGCCCCTCCCTCTCCCTGCTCATACTGCGCCAACCTCGAGTCACACCACGCCATCTCCACAGAAGCATGCACGCAACAACGTTCCCGATATGCTAAGCTCCCCTCCGATTCCTCCTCCGAGGACTTCCTCTGCCCGCCGCAGCCCCAACGGGGAAAAAAACTCGCGACACAGCAAAAGTCGATCAGACCGCAAAGAGAACCGCGACCGACCCCGTGAGGATCGCAATGGAAAGAGTCGAACCCGGCGACCAGACCCTCTAGAAGAAACGACTCGAGAATCGGGCAGGTCACGAGAAGTACCGGAGTCGACTGCTCGGGTAAATCACGATACGGAGGACGGTGCGGGCCAGGAATTGGTGCGAGAGTCCAGCGCGGTCATCAATTCGGTGCTGGTCAGCGATCCCGTGGTGGACATGGAGAGAGAGCAGGTGCGACAAATGGGTGGCTCGGATGCCGCCGCTGCTGCCGTGGAGGCCAATTCCTCCAACTACGGCGCACCTGGAAACGAAGGCGCTGAGGAGGGAGCTCGTACTGGACATCGCAGCCGACACGATTACAGCAACAACGGGAAGGATCTCAAGCGCAAAGAGACCACCTTCGGCACCTACATTCTTGGACAAACCCTCGGTGAGGGTGAGTTCGGCAAAGTCAAGCTAGGCTGGAAACGAGATGGAAGCATCCAAGTAGCCATCAAATTGATCCGAAGGGAATCTCTGGGGTCGAACCCCAGCCGGCTACCCAAGATCTACCGCGAGATTTCCATCCTGCGCGAGCTCGCTCACCCCAACATTGTCCGTCTACATGAGATGGTTGAAACGGACCGTCACATTGGTATCATTATGGAGTATGCATCGGGTGGTGAACTGTTCGACTACATCCTGAACAACCGTTATCTCAAAGACAACTCGGCACGCCGATTGTTTGCGCAATTGGTCTCGGGTGTCGGGTACCTACACAAAAAGGGCATTGTTCACCGAGATCTGAAGCTCGAGAATCTCCTGCTGGACCGGAACCGAAACATCATCATTACTGATTTCGGATTTGCAAATACCTTTAATCCCATTGATCAATTGGAGGAGGAGATTGAATACAACTTGACCAACAAGGAGTACGTGAAGCGCAAGCGCCTGGACAAGCTGGGTCCCGATGGGCTGCGCCGGGGTGACCTGATGCAGACCAGCTGTGGAAGTCCCTGCTATGCAGCTCCAGAGTTGGTTGTCAGTGACTCGCTTTACACCGGTCGAAAGGTCGATGTCTGGAGCTGTGGTGTGATTTTGGTACGTTTTGATTTTTGATCCTTTCTCGCGCTTTAGTCCTAACTCGCCTTATTCAGTACGCCATGCTCGCGGGCTATTTGCCGTTCGACGATGATCCAGCCAACCCGGACGGTGACAATATCAACCTCCTCTACAAGTACATCGTCACCACGCCTCTGACCTTCCCCGAATACGTCACTCCTCATGCCCGTGATCTTTTGCGACGAATTCTGGTTCCCGACCCCCGAAAACGTGCCGATCTCTTTGAGGTCGCTCGCCACAGCTGGCTGAGTGAGTTTGCGCACATTGTGTCGCACATCACCAGCAGTACTACTAATGTGGCAGACATTGCCAACTCAACAGTACCGGCTGGTAAGATCTTGAAATCCTTGTGGAAAATACTGCCTATTCCGACTGACCATCCCCTGTTACAGAACCCAAGAATGAAGCGCCGGCACTCGCACGCAGTGCCTCGGTTCGCGAGCCACCCAAGACCAGTCATGGCTCCGTCCCCGCTGTCGGCGGACTCAACCACCATGCCGGTGATATTTCACAAGGATCGCCAAGCGACAAGTCAAAAACATCACGGGATGCTAAGCGCAGAACGGTACAGGTCGAATACGTTGCTCCACAGTCTCAAACAACAAGAGGCGAATACCAGGAGACTTCGGAATCGCAGAGCCGGGGCACTACCAAGCAGGAGGAGCAAGCGCCTGCGCCACCGGTCAAAGATACAACCACTGGAACGGCACCGAAGCCTCCTGTCAACTACGACAAGCCATTGCCTGGTCACTTTCCCCGATCCACCTCGGACAATGCAGCATTCACTGGAACGCACACTACTGCCACCGCGGGGCTTTCCACTACAAGGCCGACGACGGGTGGTTCCATCGCATCTTTCCACACTGGGCGTCTTCCATCCCGAGGCTCCTATGGTCAGCCCGTGGCTCCTACGGTCACAGCGACCAACACCGAAGGTCGTCTCGCACAGCCAAAGAGTGGCCAATTCTCCCTTGCGCAGAACCCCGCGCAGGCCTCAACTGCTTCCATTGGCCGTCCCAGCACACAACAACTTCCTTCAGCATTCAACCCGACTCCTCGGCAAGAGCCTCCCAAGGGTCACAAGCGCTCAAATACCGTCTCAAGTATCGGAGAAAAGCTGTTTGGGCGCTCTGGCTCACTCCTGGGTGGTCGCAATTCGCAGTCAAACGCGACATCTCGTGGGGATCGTCAAAACAAGCGGTATCCCCCTACGAGCATGAAGGAGCCTTTGCCTCGGGAAGATTCTCGTGTTTCCATGGATTCGCGGCGGTCAATGCAATACTCGCATAGTCGCAAGGCCAGCCAAGCTGGTGAAGGCCGCGCCCGTCGTTTCTCTCTTCTTCCATCGTCTTTCTCCTTCCGGAACTTCTCTGGTCGAGACCAGACCTCAGAAGAGGTATCCCAGACCCCGCGCACGTTCGAGCCCGTCGGACCGCAGCGCCCTGCTACCGGTCCAGCCCCAACCCGACCTCGCGCACCGAGCTATGGAACACAAGAAACCATGGGTATGGTCAGTGAAGGGCCTGCAGAGGAAACATTCGACAAGAAAGACTCCGAGCCTGTGAGCTACGAGGCCCAGATTGACCAACAATTCGCCGAGCTCGGCAACCGATTCGACCAGACCCAGGATTCCTTTGGCGCCATTTCATCCGGACAGGTCTATCAAAATGACGAAGGGTACCAAGGCCACAACTACACTTACTCGTCGAAGCCGAATTACTACGACGATTACAACGGCACATACGACAGCATGCCTCGCCAGTCTATGCAGGCTGGTCGGCGTGGACCTAATGTTCTGCAGAAGAGCCATCGCAAGTTTGCCGATGCTTACGAGTACGAGCGGGACGGATCCCACCATTCGGGCAGCTCTGGCGCGGCCAGGAAAGTTATGGACTTCTTCCGCCGACGTGCCAAGTCTCGTGCTGGTGATGACCGATAGGTCCAATTGTACAATGTCTTGTCGAGTTCTGTTTGAAAGAGTGATCGACTCCAATCTGCCTCGCAAATGAGAAGCAGTCATCCCCACCCGCCTTGCTTCGATACAAAGCGCAAACTCAATTACATCTTTGCTGCGCTCAAGACATTAATTTTTTGCTTCCTCCCACGCCCAAACTCGAGTGAGAAAAGAAGAAAGCAGCGAGGTTGTTCGAATACCCCATGTGATACCCTGCTTTTGTTTCAAGTTTTTTTTCTACATTCTGTGCATGGAGCAAAATTCTTCATCATCCGTTGGGTGTTTGATCAATTATCTAGCATGTTCATTTCCTTTGTCAGAATACATTTTCCTTTATTTTTCTGTGTGTTTCTTCTCTTTTTCTCTTTTCGCTAACGTGTCCCCCTTTTTTCGGGGTTCCTCTATTTCTCTTGTTTGATTCAAGCCCCCCATCTTCATTTCTCCTGTCATTATTATCTCTGACTGTAAAGTGGGACCAGAATCGTGTCCTTCTTCAGAGCTTTAACATCCTCCTTTTTTCGTCCCATCATTGTGTGATCCATTTGCTCATCCCTATTGCCCATTCCCATGTCCGATGTCCCCCATTGCCCCATGTTCTTCTAGGCTCTCTGTCCATGTTCTTCTAGGCTCTCTGTCTTATACGGGAGGTGTTCTTTTGAACGATAATTCAATTTTTGATGTTGAGTGGCACTATTTGCTTTTATCCGTTGCATATGTGCTTCATGTGCGTTCCATCTTATGGTTTCGTTATGGACCTTGGCTTGCTTACTTACCCCTTTGGAGCGGTATCGTTCTCTTGCAAGTGCCGAGAGATGGATTCTTGCTCTTGCTCTTTTTTCTCGGTAATTCATCTAGCTCTATTTTTGGGTTTTTTGGAAGGTTGTTCCCTGTCTTGAGACGGGTTAGTCCATGGATTCTTGTTGATCTGTTTCTTGGGTGTAAAGATGTTTTTTTTTCTTTGCCTGGTTTGGGTGAGAATTAGCTTGTTTTTGGCTGGGTTCTATTGCCCTCTGTTTAAATATATACTATGATTGGCTGGCTGAAGTTTTGTGTTGGTAATTCTCGTTTCTCTCGTATGATGTGCCAGCCCGCCCTTCAGGGGGGGACATTTTATGTAGTCATTTTCAAAGGCCCCTGCAGGTATAGGACTAGATGGTCTATAGAGACATTCGAGGCTCTAATGACCAGAGTGCAAGTTTCAGTAACATGTAACATATAATACAAATTCAAAAGTGTTCATCTCTATTTTCTAAAAAACATCATTGGCATGCCTGGGGCTCTTCATACTCAGTGAAGGACCTTCCTCGAAGACACCTTCAACTGGCCACCCTCAAATGCTCAACACCAACTCGGTCAGCCTCCTTATTCAGGCCTGCAATCTCTGCCTCAGCAAAGGGAATTCCTTCCACCAGACGCTTCTCCTCCGTAAGAATCTCAATCTCCCCGGGGAAGTAAATTCGATCCACGCCGGTCATCTTCTCCGACTCAACCACTCTCTTATAGAGATACGCCATCCGCTCCTCAAATTCTTGCATAGTCATAAACAAATCCGGCTTGATAGCAACCAAGAAATGACCCACATCCGCCGGCTTGGACGGGTCATAGGGATTGGTAACATGGCCAGCGAAGGCAGCTCCCGAAAACACACCAGAAAAGACATCCATCATAATCGACAGTGCCGACCCCTTCGGTCCACCCATAGGCAACATAACCCCCTCGAGCGCCTTTGTAGGATCATCCGTCCGATCCCCATCCTTATCAAGGGCCCAATCAGTCGGAATACGCTCCCCCCGTCTCAGAGCCTTGTAAATCTTCCCCCGAGCCGCAATCGAGGGCGCCATATCAAGGATAAACGGCCTCCCAGCATCACCAGCAGGCGCACCGCACGCAATAGGCGAAACACCCATCAACTTCTCCTTCCCACCCCAAACAGGCAGCGCAGGCGAAGAATTGGTAAACACAAGACTCATCATCCCCGCGTCCAGAGCCTGCTTCACCAGCCAAGCCGACATACCGAAATGATTTGAGTGCTTGATAGAAACCATGCCCATACCAAACGTTTGCGCCATTTCAATGGCGCGGGCCATACCCGCGTGCGCCGCGACAAAACCGAACCCATTGTGGGCGTCGATTTGCGCAGCTACGGGCGTGATTTGGCGTAGGGTGGGTGTGGCGGTTGGATCGAGGGCTTTTTGTCGAATGCGCTCCATGTAGGAGGGGATTCGGTTTGAGCCGTGAGTGTCCACACCACGGAGGTCAGCTGCGACGAGGCATTTTGCGACTATGGCGGCGTTGTCGGGGGATGTGTTGTTTGCGATGAGGATTTGGGTGACGAAGGCTTGGAGGTCGGATGGTTTGATATTGTGCATTTGTTGTTGTTGTTGTTGTTGTTGTTGAGTGGAGTCGGCCATGATGGGTTTTTTATTTGAAATCCAGCTATTTTTTTTATTTGAGGTTTGGATTCTGTTAGGAATTGAGAGATGTTTGGGGAATTCTGAAATCAAGAATATTTGATGTTGGGATGGGGTTTATATTGCGAAGGTTGGGGGAGTTTCGGATGTTACCCGCCTACGGAGTACTTCCGATGGCGACTCCTTTGAAGGGAAGGAAGGACTGGGATGGCCTGGACAGGATGAATCTACCCAACGTACAACGTACCATGGTTTTGCCATTGGCTCGCATAGCCGACTAAGAAAACGATGTCTCGCCCATAGTAAAGAGATGGGACAGCTAAAATGCAAAAAATAAAAAAAAAATGGACGAATGGCGATTCGAACGCCAGACTTTTCGCATGCAAAGCGAACACTCTACCAACTGAGTTATACGCCCCGTTGATTAATAATCTGGGGATCTAGGTGAAAATTGATCAACCTACACAGAGACCTTATTTCTGAGTTTGATTGATCAGAACATCAGAGCAATCGGCTCTCATTCGCCAAAAAGAGCAGAACTTGTTCTAAGAAACAACTCAGTCAGGGTTGCCTTCTAACGAAAACAGTTCGCACAGTTCGCACCGCTAAATAATGCCTGGTTTATGACTGATTGTTTCTAATCCGCCAAGTTTCTCAAAACAGTAACTACTATATTTATCTGAAGGACGTCCTGCTTTAACTGGAATTAACCTGATCAAGAGGGGGGAATTGCTAATTCGACGATACACCCCTTATTTTGGTTTAGCGTAGTAATAGTATTACCATAATCTACGGGACGGTTCCATGAGTTTGAAACCCCAACAATCTTCAAAATCGTCTTAGCAATCACCAGTTGAACGGTATGAGTGCTATCAAGAAAGATGATTCGAAAGAGATTTAGAAAGACCTTTTAGATAAGAGTGACCGAAGCATGTCTAGTTGGTCTGTTTCTCTTGTTTCTAGACTCAGACTTTGGAACAACTCTACTGTAGTCTAAGTCCCGCGAGACATTAACCCTGTATTCCTCGGCTCGGTTATCAATTAAAGCGGCCAGCAGCCTAAATCATTGGTCTCACTGGCAGTAACGATGACGATGATGACTCGCCTGTTCCTCTTATGAAGTGTCGGCCTTGGACCTTGGGGTTCGTGGGATAGCAATGCACGATCCTTGCCAGCCAGGGGTATTGTCGAAAACTCCTAATTCAGTCGCTTGCCAGCTGAGTTTTTTTTTCCCATGCCTTCCAACCTTGCCCTAAATGGACGGAGTGGCAGGACGTGGTGTGATCAAAATGCTGTTAGCCATGTACTTCAGGTCGTTTGACTTGGTATAGGTGAGGACCCGTGTAGAAGACCGTGCGTTTGATACGCAGGCGAGAGTATTGAGGCTTGACTTTTGCTAGAGACGGGTTACGCTGAGTGAGTTTGTGAGAGTTGATCATTCTCTGCACCTCCGCAGTTTCCGTGGCGGAGTCGAGGTATGTGCATCCCTCGGTTACCTGGATAACTTCAGCATTGAAGGGTTTCCGAGGCACTGGGCCATTTCCAGCTTGGAGGCCTCGGTTCGGACTGCCAAAGAAGTCTCGGAATCGTTTGACACTATAAATAGTCATAAGCATTACGGCATCAAAAGCTGGGATTGCTAACTGCGACGATGGCTTACAGCACCGCTCCCTCTTAGCGGGGTCCATCATATACCCTGACCTCGCTTAAGCGCTGGTCAGTCGCGACCAGATAACTGTCAGGTGAGAGGACTGGACGTATCAGTGAAGACTGTGTGTTTTGCGGACACGGAGCTAACTGTTGTGTGTGGCTTAGTGGTATCATAGATCAAGACTATCCATGTCTACGACTTCGATAATACTCGTGAGGATCCTACAGTCTCATCATTGTCCAAAATCGCAGGCCATACTTACCCAATGTTTTAGTATTCCTTAGCCCGCTTCCTAACACATAATTATGGAACGGCTTATACTACTTTACACGATCGTTAGAGGAGGTTATGGTTGATGTTGTTAAAGCTGTAGTGACGGTTGCGTAGGTACGAGTGTGTGTGAAAGTTAGAGTTAGAGTAGCAGATACAAAAGTAGAGATAGTCTTTCCTTTGAATTTGTTCTCTCTCTTTTATTTCTAGGAATAGCTCTTAGTCACTATTAATAATAATAACTAGGGCTTACCCTATGTGTTTTCTATCCTTGTAAAATTCAGAGTCTGTATATAGTAATCTAATAACCTAATAACTGTAATTGGAAAGACGCTTGGAAAGACGCTTGGAAAGACGCTTAAACATACAGAGTCTGTACCATTAGATATAGTAAGAAAGCAATTTTAGCTAAGTTATATATACCTAGTTTGCTTATGAATCCTGGGTTACTGTGACGAAAGCTGGCGGACAGGATTGAACCTGGGACCTTCAGCGTGTCTTCGTGCTTTTCCCTCGGAAAAGTGGGGCGAAAGGACGCGGATGACGTCAGCCAGTCCGCGGGGTAAACAAAGCCTATCGGCGCGTCTTCGTAGTTTTCCTTCTTCTTCTCCTCTCTAGACTAGTTTCTTCGTTTGAATGCACCTGATTCGACCCTCCCGGCTACTTTCAGACTGGCTCGTGACAGTTACTGCTTGTTAAGAATGTATTACTATATTTTGGACATCACTAGCCTCGGAATTCCTAATAGCCAGCGTATATCTGTTATTGTATTATATATAGTAATTGTAATATGTGGTTATACTGGTAGGTCCTGCCTGGAACAGAAAGCTATTCACGGGTAGTTCCAGGCAGAGGGCTATCATGACTTGGTAATGAAATAATCAATTCCTTTATACCTTTTGCAAAAGCCAGTCTCATCGTTTCAAAGTCTCTATAGATCTCTTAATATTTGTTTTTATGACTGTTGTTAGTGTAGGGGGTTTACTTAAATTGTATCAAAAATGAATGCTCACGGTCGGAGTGTTGACATCGGAGAGGAGTGTTGACCTCGTACAACATGCTAAATGGACTCACTGAGCGGTATGGCCGAAGGGAAAAGCCTCCTGGTAGCATCTTCGGTACTCTTCCTTAGGAATATCGTCATAAAGCACATGAATCGCCTCTACGATGGATTCCTCGAGCATTAATCAGAGACTAATGCCTGATGAGAAAGGCTTCTACTATGCTGTTTGAAAAAAACACGCCTAGAAAAAGCTGGGGCTTTCTGTGGGATAAGCTTTCGGCAGGGTTGGCTTTTCTACGGACCCGAAACCACCTGATAAACGCCGCATATATCGAAGCATCGCCATACTATTCGTAAACAGCCATGATATGGCCGAAGGGAAAGGCCTCCACGATGGACTCCTTGACCATTGGCTGGGCGTCTGATAGTCCTGCGAAACTGGCAAAGGCTTCTCAACAAATGACTGTGCTCAATTTCATCATCTCTCTCGGATAAATCGATATGATCAGATTAATCAAGATTGCTACATTGTTATATGGGTGGACTCTGTCAGATACTTAAGCAGACAGGGATCTTCTGATGAATTCAATCCAAACTTGGGCTTAACATTCACTTCGCAAAGAGAGGGGTGAAAAAGGAAACGAAAATAAACCCTTATTTAAAAAAATATAAACCAGGACGACATAGTTCGAATCGAAATTTCCGGTTTTCGAGATTGATGGATGTGGGATGGAAAAACAAAAAGATGGACGAATGGCGATTCGAACGCCAGACTTTTCGCATGCAAAGCGAACACTCTACCAACTGAGTTATACGCCCGTTCGAAAGATTTCACTGAAATACCGTTCTAAACAGGGACTCACCCCGTCTCGTATTGTCAGTATCCACCACGAACTCTACTCGGTCGAGAATCATGTTACATTCTCTTCCAATGAGAAGCGCTCTGGTACACAAAGGTAATCTGGGAGTTTCCTGCACTGACTGCAGTAACACACGGATGTGTCATAAAGTATACTTCGTTGTGGAACATATATTTCTCCCGATGCTCTATTATTCAATCACCCGCCTCGGTGATTGCGGATACATCTATTGGAAGCCGGCACTCTGGGATTATCTCAAGTGTCATCTCAGTTCACAACTTATACACTTTTTGCCTAACTACCCATTCATAACTGAGCTACAAACTATTAGAGTGCACCCTACCTACCCGACTGAATACAGAGCGGCTCCTACAAAACATTAGAACCTATACAGAGCCAACCATATGCCCCGATCTGGAAGAAGGAAGGGAAATGGAACTGATTTATTACACTTCAACCAATCATTAAACCGTCAAAACAAACCAGTGTCCGATATCACCATACCTCTCCTTCATTGTACAATCTAGTTCCACATCACTGCGTTAGGATCTAGATACTGTTGAATGATGCTATCGAAATCAGGTGCCCCCGAGAAATCCAAGAAGCCACCAGGCATAGAATCATTCAACCAATTTGAACCATCCAGCCCGAAGTCGTACTCTTCTGGAACCGAATCCGTTGAAGGGGCAATGTCGATGGCAGAGTCTACCTGATCTGGCAAAGCCGAGCCGGGCGCTTCGTTCGAGCTGTATGATCGCGAATGCCCCGTGGCACTTGCGGCGGGTCGGGTTCGTGCCAGTCGCGGTGATGCCTCCAAGGCACGCACCCGGAGTAGGCGCTGTACCGTAACGCCCGATAGCTCATGAATACAATCTCTTGCTCGCCTGGCCTCTGCCCAATATTCCCCAATGCTGCTGAGAATATTCATCCCAATACCTGTATCAGCGACCAGGTCATCAATTTGAATCTGTGATGCGACTTGCGGTAGTCGCCAGAGACAGTGAAGCATGATCAATGTACTGACGAAGATAGAATGCACGACCAGTCTGCTATACAGTAGCGATTCCTGTTTGTACAGCTCCCCAAAGCCACGGAGTAGCTCGACCGCGTGTTGAAAGCATTGTGCCAGTAACTCTTCCGAAGGATCGGGAATCCCAGGACTTGGTCTTAGCACCAAGATCATCATCTCGTGATATTTCGTCTCGCAGAGTTTGGCGATGGATGCCATATTGGCAGCCCGGGGGATATCCGTGTGCCATGTTTTCAGCCGATCGATCATGTCTTTTTGCCAATGATGGATATCGGGAACTGGGGGGTATGCGTATTTGGGAGGATCTCGACAGATACTATGCATGACGTATTTAATTTCAGAGTTCAGCTTCGCGAGTTTGAACAGATGAATCGAGTAGGTGATGTGAGAAGGTGTGTCATCGTGAGATCTCTCTCCAGCGGCAGCATCAGCGAGGTGTCTATCCGCGACATCCGATGGAAGCTTGTGAATGTTATTTCTCAGGTTCTAGTTTCAGATCACGGTTGATGGTTTACACACCCGAAGCTCACAAGCTTCATCTCTCACTCCGATCGGCCGCCCCATCATCGTACCCAATGTTCGATCAAAACTGTACACGACCCAAAAGATTCGGGTTCGCATCTCTTGCTCCAAAAATGAAACACGGAACGAGGACGAGGCGCGTATATCCCGCTGAAGACCGAGATCGATCAGTGCACCCAGGCATTGGTAATTCAAACTCCATATGTTCACTCCACAGGAAGGATTATGGAGAGCATAGACCATGAGAAGAAGTTGACTCTGAAGGCTCTCTAGCGACCCGTCGGCACAGGCACTTTCAAAGTATCGAGTCGCGGCCGTATAGTATCCCTCAGCCGGCAACCGAAGTCTAAACCGTCGCGAGAGATCTGACGCCGCTATTGCGAGAACCATGTAAACATGAAAAGTATCCGAAGGATCAGGCTTTGCCGCTGACTCTTCCGTGTACATTCTTTCCAAGCGTTGCATATGGGACGGCTCATGAAGAAATGGATAGAGAAGATGAACTGTGGAAAAGTACTTTGAAGAAAGCTCGATCGCATCTTCTTTTCGAGAGGGTAACAAGGCAGGGGTATTGAATAACTCTGCCGACAGCGAGATTGGCTCGTCTACGCTGCGATTGCCCGGTGGTCTTGATCGTCGACCAGCACTAGAGAAGACAAGATTCGCAAGAAAGTAACCACTTGAAGGGCCGATATATCGTGCCTCCCCGCCAGAAGAAAGTGAAACTAAGCCAATTTCATGTGCCTGTCTTGACTGTGTCCGGGATTGTTGCGTATTTTCAATTGGCAGAGGCTGCTCTTGTCGAGGCGATTTCATCGCCACGGCACTCTGACTGCCCTCTTCAAAATCAAGAGTCTCGTTATTTGCATATTCATTAGAATCAAGAGGCGGACCACCTTCCAAAGAGACATCGGTCCTTTGATCGCGGACTAAATACTCGAGCCACTGAACACGCCTTTGCAAGTTTGCAATGTATCTAGTCCCGAGTTAGTCAGAGCATGATACATGAAACGAAGCTTGATTACTCACGTGCGGTTGACTTCCTGCTTGCCATCATTAACACATGGCACATTTGCCTTGATACAGGCGCCGCAACTCGGAGATTCGCCATTGCAGCGAATCTTGCGTCTCTGGCAACGCCGGCATGCAGCACGGTTTCGACTCCGTCGTGGGGTATCCATCGAGTAGCGCACTTGTCAGTCAACTACACTGCTTCTGGTATTTCCGTACTCCGAGCGGGATACTTGCAGTCGCGGTGGTCATTGACTGAGGGAAATTCTCGGATGAGAGCCGCTCATCCGCAGGGCCGTCGCCTCGTAGAATGACTAACCCTGTACCCAACCCAACCTTCAAGACCTAGGTAAGAGGAAGACCCTTGGATTCAGACCAATTTTCTGATAAAAGAAAGGCAATCATTGATGAAGAAATATAGAGAGATATTATTATAAACTTTACCAAGGACGTTGTAATAAAAAGCACTAGGCAAGCCATGCAGGTCGCCAACTTGGCGATCACCATCACCAAGTATAGACCAGCATAACCCCACAACATGCGGATGGCTTCCGTGTCTCCTCGGAATCCTCATACAAGTTTAAAAAGGCGATGCAACCCGCCCTTGTTGCTTACATGACTATTACAAACTCCATCTTAACCAGAGACAACCCACCAAAATGACCATCGTCCACATCGGTACGTCAAACACCCATCACCATCTGTTTCCCACTAACCCCATCTCCCACCTCATCTAGTCCTCTTCAAATTCCGCCCCGATACCTCAACCAGTATCAGAGAGAAATTCATCACGGAACTAAAAACCCTGAAAAACCTACCTTGCGTGAAAAGCCAACGACTCGTCGTGGGAGGTCCCTCAATAACAGATCCCGCGTCAAAGAGCAAGGGATTTCAATACGCTCTAGTGAGCTACCATGAAGATCGCGCTGCGCTGGATGCGTATCAGGCTAGTAGTGAGCATGAAAGGTATGTGCTGTTTGTTGTGGAATTTATTGAATGGGTGATTGGAGTTAATAGTTGGAATAGGGTGACGCATGGATATTTCATTCCGTATCGGGAGGATCTGGTGCGGTTTGATTTTGAGGTTGATTGGGAGGATGAGTGTGAGGTTGTTGGGATTTGAAGGGTTTTCTGGATCTGAGATATGAGATCTAAAATTGTACACATAGAATAGATTAAAGAAGCATTTAGAAGGCTGGGGGATTTTCTTGTATAGAGATTACTTATCGCAATCCTCTGACCTACACTTATAGTTGGGCTGATGTAGAGATGTTTTTAAGACCGATAGTATTTCCTTCTGTACTGCTGGAGCGTAGATTTATCGTATTACATAGCTGATGTGGCTATATGCATCCCACTCGTAAGCATTCATTATTTGCAACTATATACGAGATCGATATCTTCAGAGTCGTCACCCAGCTCATACTGTATGTACAACCAATGCATATTTACTCGCTGAAACTGAACCATCAAGTCTCTTACCGTGATTCCAGGAATTCGTAACATCAGAGTCCACATAACAGACTGGACCGACGATTGAACCCGAAAGCTGAAATATTCTCAGAGTCGACTGCGAAGGCTCATCGGCTTGGTGGAATCCACATCCCAAACATCCTCACCAGCCCAAAACTTCTTCACAGCATCCCAGTACCGATTGGGATCTTCCATAACCAATCCACAATGGGGACCTTGTTCAAAGAGTACTTGACCCACGGAATACCCCCGATTCTGTGCATCTTCAAGATGCGATTGCACATCTTCCCATCCTATCACGACATCCTCTTTGGAATAAATATACAGTCGCCTCGGCCTCGATCCAAAGGTAGAAGACTCATTTAGAATGTCTCGGAGGTCCTTCACGGCGCGCGCCAGACCAGCATGCTGGAATCTGTTGACTACGGCGAGTGCTGGGTACATAACAGTCTTACCCAGAAATTGTGCGACGGGGGTCTGGGGTACGGATACCCGAGTGGCCTCGTACATGCGCGCGAATGTATCGTCGCCAGGGCAGCAGTCCAGAATGATAGTGCGCAGGTTAGAGAAAAATAATGCACCGCGATCGGGTCCTCCTTTCATCGAGAGCGCGAGCTGACTGGCAATGTTGCCACCACCGTGGGAAAATAGATGGAGTAGAATGCCGCGCTGGCTAGTACTGGTCTCGGCCGGGTTTTGGCTGATCTCACGACCCACGATCCGGTTGATCGTATTGCGGGCGGGCTTTAGATTGGCACGTATCCATCTGAGTGGTCGGAAGGCCGCATCGGAAACACTTGTTGTTATCAAGAGAAGGGAGGATGTTGGGAAGAGTTCCCGGTACTGGGCCAGGTACTTGTTGATACGCCGAGGCGTGGCCCCGCCCACCCAGGTACACAGAATGACCAGAGACGGCGAGGCGGGATCTGGGGAGGTTTGAACAGGAGGTTCATATAGATAAATAGACTCCCCGATCGCATCGAAACACTCCAACAGCGAGTCCGAGGCCATGGCGACCGGGTAATTAGGGTCAGGGAGTACTGTACCTGGCAGACTGCGGGAGAGGAGAGGGATCCACGTTGGTTCTCCCCGCGGAGACTGAAACTGTCAGTGTCCACCGGTCCGTGCTGCGAGTTCTCATGTGAGCCAGTCGTAAAGTACATTAGTACTTAGTGCTAAGCCTTGTCTGCCATCACCCGCTGTGAATATTATTGACCGTTTCCGCTAAAATGGCATTATTTATGCACGTTGAGTGGCGTGCGGAATTGGCCCAAAGGTACCAGATCACCACGGGATGATTCGTCAAAGTCCGATTCGATCAAGGGTGTTATGAGCCTCCAACGGGAGTCCCCGATTAGAGTGGAGCGGCCTGAGTCAAGGTTAGTCAACGACTCTCGCAGCAACAGGCACCTCGGCCTTTCCGGCCGCAAGTGGGATAGAGCACCATTCAACAACGCCCGACGCCAGCGAGAATTGTGTATCGCGTTCCACAGAATCAATTCTCCGCGCGTTCGCCGAAGTAATACCAAAGGGTGGCGTTACTCCAACTATTCCCCCATGTTCAGGCAAAAAGGCCCAATTAATCCATTGCCCAGGACGATGTTAGTTGGGAAAACGAGCCGGATCGGCGCATACAAAATTTGCGATAACGATAGTGATGATAGGTACTTTTGCCTCTATCAAATAGTAAGGACAAGCTCGGCATGTTCCGGGGGGAGGTTATTCGGGCGTCGTCAGATGTGATCGGATGTCACAGCCACTGGATAGGATAGAAACCTGCAAAAAACGAGGCAGCAAAGATGTAGTCGTGTAGGAATGTACACCCTCTGCTACGCTGTACCCAAAACCTGCTTTTCGGCCGGTTTATCCCTCTGATTGGCTGGTCCGTCCGCCCGGTTAGGGATGTCAATCTCGTAGAGACTACGGATAGAGACTGGGGACTGGGGACTCATGTTGGAAGCGACGTCGATGGAGGCAGTGACGCAGGAGGAGCAAAGCAAGGCTGATGATGGAGGGGTATTATTGTTTGGCAGAAATTGCCTGTTTTCGAGGCTTGTGCCAGGGCCAGTAGTTTGGTCATAATCATGATAGACACAGAGAGAGGCGAGGAAGCTTGGATAGTTTCCCCACCTTATCTCACTCTTTCATATGCCATGGCTCAACCTGACATTTTTTTTTGGACGGGCTGAGAAGTGGCTTGACTTTGGGCTTACAAGTTGGACCCCGGTGATTTCAGTCCATTTTCCATTTTTCATTTTTCATTTTTCACTTTTTTTTTTTTTTTTTTCCCTTTCACTGAACCAGGGACCTTGGCATTTAGGGCGTTTGACATTTCCCTTTAACAAGTTGCGTCTCTTTTTTGGACGGTTCTGCCCCTCTCCTCCGCAACGCCCATTTCCCTCCATCTCCAACTCCCTCCGCCACTCTGTCTCTCTCCTACACTATTCCTTCTACAAAACCCTGGATAGCGCCGCCGACCGGTGCACACCGAGTCCAACACGGCCTCTTCGCACCAATTGCACCGGCCCTTGTCGTCGGTTCGACTACCTCGTCCCCCTTAGTCAACCTGCGATATAAGATGGACGCCGACCGCGACTCCTCCGCGGAGAGCCCACTGGGCGATCCCAGCCCCCCAAGTCTCGAAGCCACCTCCCCCGTTGCTGGAACACACCATGCCTCAACACCCTCCCTCCTTCCGTCTCGCGATCCCAACGCCGGTATCACAGCTTCCTCCACGCACTTGGGCCAGATCAACGCGGCGCGGCGCGGCGCGGGGACCCCGCCTCGCCCGCAGGCATCCATGAGCGCCCAAGGCGCGGGGGGATTGAACCAGGATATCATGGCCAAAATGAAGGCCTTCTCCCTCTCCCGCCAAGGTGTTACACTCGCACATGCTGCCTCTACAGGCACGATACCAACGGCGTATGAGGCCGGTGCGGGCGGGGCACTCGCCGGGCGCATGCCACCAGCCACTCGGCCCAACAACAAGAATTGGGCCTCATCCCCCGCGATAACAGGACCGGTGTCTAGTTCCGCGTCTCCGCGCCCAGGGGGTCTGGCAGCAAAGCGCATGAAACCCGGCCTCAAGCTGTCCGATGTCACAGGACCCCCAACACCTGTGCCGAACGGAACCGAGCAGAAGGAGGCAGAGCAGAATGGGGAATCTGTGTTCAGCAAGTATTCCGAGTTTATCGACACAAAAGCCGGGACATTGAACTTTAAAAACAAGGCAATTCTGCATGGCGGTGGCGTTGAATTTTCTTCAGGACACAGTTTCAAGATCTCGTTGGATGAGGTCGATCGATTAGACGAGCTGGGCAAGGGCAACTATGGTACCGTCTACAAGGTACGGCACAGTCGCCCACACCTGAGGAAACCCGGCTTGGGCCTGAGTGGGATTGTCAGTCGCCCAGCTGGACAGGATGAGACGAGCCCCGCGAGTGGATCCCACGACAATCTCTCTGGTGTGATCATGGCCATGAAAGAGATCCGGCTGGAGTTGGACGAGGCCAAGTTTGCCCAGATCATCATGGAGCTAGACATTCTACACCGCTGTGTCTCACCATTCATCATCGATTTCTACGGCGCTTTCTTCCAAGAAGGCGCAGTCTACATGTGCGTGGAATACATGGATGGTGGTTCCATTGATAAGATCTACGAGGGTGGCGTGCCCGAGAACATCTTGCGCAAGGTGACTCTCTCCACCGTCATGGGATTGAAAGCGCTCAAGGACGAGCACAATATCATTCACCGCGACGTCAAGCCTACCAACATTTTGGTCAACAGCAAGGGTCAGATTAAGATTTGTGATTTCGGTGTTAGTGGAAACCTGGTCGCTAGTATTGCCAAGACCAACATTGGTTGCCAAAGTTACATGGCTCCTGAACGAATTGCAGGAGGTGGTATGCAGCAGTCGGGCGCCCCGAGTGCCGGGACATACAGCGTGCAGAGCGACATTTGGAGTTTAGGTCTGTCGATCATCGAATGCGCGATGGGACGGTACCCGTACCCACCGGAGACTTTCACCAACATCTTCAGCCAGCTTCATGTAAGTTTTTTATTTGATTGAATTTTATAGTTCACTTGCTGACATCTTCACTAGGCCATTGTCCACGGCGAGCCCCCCAGTCTTCCTGCTGAGGGATTTTCCGAAGAAGCGCATGCATTCGTCAGCGCTTGCCTCGACAAGATCCCCAAGAACCGCCCAACTTACAACATGCTCCTCCGCCACCCCTGGCTAGCATCTCTTATGCGCCCACCAACCGAGGCTGACGCGGCGTCCGCCTCGCAACCTTCCGAAGCACCTGCACCCCGTGAAACTCCCTCCTTCTTGACAGAAGATGCCGAAGTTGCGGAATGGGTCCAGAAGCAACTCGAACGCCGTCAAGCTGGCCATTTGAATGACGCCAAGAAACCAGCTCTGCATGCCGTGGCTCTCGACAAGGTCGCCACCAGTCCCATTCACGATGGAGAGACACCTGTGCTCCCGCAGGCTGACTGAATGGCTTCTTATCCCATCCTGTTTTGAGATTGTGCGATCCTTCTCATCTTTCCAAGTCGCTCAATTTCTTTTATTCATCCCACGACCGAGGTTCAGAGCCAGGTGATCCCACGGCGCAGGCGCCGTCTTCAATGACATACCACCGCTGTCTGTTAATACATGTAGCAACTCGACCTGTTGTGAGCTTGACACCTGCACTTTTAGCCTGCCGATTCATACATTTCCGTCTATTCTTCTGGCCGCAGACCGTGCCTGTGTTTGCTGGCTATCGATTCCATTTCCACCGTCTTTGAGCGTACTCCCATCCTGGCCCGCTGTCATGTCGAAGGTTGATCTATGGGTTCTCTGGAATGGTCATTTTCTTAGCTGAGGTCTATGCAGCATGAGATCAATTACTCTGATTGTGCCGAGCACAGTTGTATGTTCGGGAAACGTGGCGTTTGTTCTTAGCGCAGGCTCATCTGATGTCATACTACATTTTGAACACATTTGAAGGTGTCTCTTTTATGATTTTATGTAACTTAGTTGAAAATCTGAACATCTCTGTGTCGTGATGAGTCCCTAGAGCTGTACCAGAGTAAAGCCTGTAGAGAATTAAAAGATGGAGTCACGAAGTAGAAATAAATTATTCGTCATAGCTAAGCCGAATCGTCACCTATATTCGCCTATCCATATGATTCTGCTGGTGGTCCTTCACACACGCTGACCTCTTGCATCTACGCAATAACACCATACAGAACAAATAAGCATCAAAGGACCCTTCCCCTCGTTAAGTAGTATATTGGTATAAACGCTCATCAATCCAAAAATCTCAATAAATCAAGAAACGGGGCACTGGGCACAGCCCAAAACCTCAATAATTCTCATTCTCAATTAAATATCTCTTATCTCTTATTCTCCCAATAATCCATGTCAAGTACTCGTCGAACCAGGCCGTCCATTCCACCCCGTAATCATGGCGCGAACACCTTCACTTCCTTTCCTCGGATGACCATTGAACATGTCTCGCACAACACGGACATCTTCGAAGGTCGTTTTGTATAGTTCCATTTCGAATTCGCGGAAGATGGTGGCGATTACGAGGAGGATTTCGGCTTTGGCGAGGCTGGTGGTGGATGATATTAGCATGATTTGAAACTTGTTTACCATGCCTGGTGTTGGGGGATTGGCAATGAATGTTAATTGGGATGGGAGTGCGGGGGTTTCACGTACGGAATACCGATGCACTGCCGGGATCCTTTGCTGAAAGCGACCAGGTATTTTTCCAAACGGTGTCGTTCTGTTAGATCCATCCATCTTTCTGGGTCGAATTTCTCCGGATTGGGGAAGGTTGCTTCGTTGTTATGGAGTAGTAGACTTGTCATGCCGACCGGGACCTGGGATTAGGGTTCAGGTTAGCACATATAAAGGGCGATATTGACAGGGATGGGGAATAGGTGGAACTTACACCTGGAGGAATGACCCAGTCGTTATACATCATAGGTTGATCTGGTGAGCTGCGTTGGAGTCGGGTCGCAACGCCAAAGGAGACTCGGAGACCTTCCAGCATAATCGAGGACTGATAGTATGGATGTGATTAGCCATGTGTAGATGATCATTTGCCCGAAGAGTGCCCTCTCACCAAATAAGGCATGGCCTCATAGTCTTTCAAGGAAGCTGTTCCATCGGGATCTAACCGGTTCAACTCCTCACGTAGCTTTTGAAGCATATCGGGATTATTCAAAAGGTGGAAAGTGATCGTAGTCAAATTCTTGGCCGTCGTTTCTCCACCAGCCGCAATGACGGTGAAAACCTCCTGACTCAACCGATTCGCCGACTTCTCTTCCGCTGGGAGGTTACTATCCAGAAGAGCATGGAACAATGTACCCTTTGGCACAACAGCCTTATTATCAGAAATGCCGTCCGCCTTTTGACTATCGATGACCAAGTTGGCCAGACGTATACTTTCGGCCTTTTGGTCGATAACAGGGCCGATATCCGGGTTGATGCTCAAGACAAGCCAGCGAGGAAGAATCTCAAAGAGACCCATGAACCACTGGAACTGTTTGAACTGCATACCCGCACGCACGATGGCCTGGATGGTCGTTGACCACTGCGGGCTGAAGTCCGGGTCATCCAGATAGTGGAATGAGTTCCCCATGGTGTATTCCACGACAACATCCGTGGTGAACGCATTGAATGCATGGTACATATGGAGTGGGGCGCGTCTATCAATCCACGCGCGCATTCCATCGCATAATTTGTCCACCATGCCGCGCAGCATAGGTTCGAGTTGTCGGATGCGTTGTTGCGAGAAGAACGGGTTCATCGGTTGACGACGAATACGATGGCGTCGATGATCGACCGTGCCGAAGGCCGATGCCGGGGCGCCAAACATGCCTGTCAAATGCAAGGACTTGTTCCGGGGTGCTTCTCGCGAGTACAGGATGTCGTAGTATTCGGGATCGTTGATGTGTAGTTCATAGGGACTGATTCGGACAATAGGGCCGTATTTGCGATGCATTTCTTTGATTTTGAAGGTATATTCGCCTTCTAGGAATGAATCGTAGTAGAATTCATACCACATGGTTAGGGCTGCTAATTTGGGCCCAGGGAAGTGTGCAATCGGGGAAAGCCATAGTCGTTGTATAGCGAGGAATACTGTATAGATCACTCCTGCGACTCCGAGAGACAGCACGAGCTGTGTGATAGATACGTTGGACCACACCATCATTTGGCAGGTAAAAGCCGTTGCAACGGCCTGAAGGAACAAGGAAATGATTTAGAACAGCCGGTGCAGCGAACAGGGGGGGGGGGAAGGAGTGGGCATGGGAAATAAGGACAGTCCTTCTTATTTGGCCGTCAGCTACGCGATCCGGGCGCTAGTACTATGCTCCACTGTCCAGTTTTCTTGAGACTGAGAGGCCAATGTAAATTAAAATTATTCAGTTTATTTATACTGACAGTTTAGATTGGTAGGGACAAGTGTACAGTAGTTAGATTGAGCGACTGAAGCGAAGCGTATTAATAACAATGGCATTCATCAAGACGATGGCCCCATGCGAGGCGTAGGAAAAAGGACCCGAGGTATTGGATCGCATGTTTCATTGGATTCCGAACAATGGGGAAAGAAAAATCAATAATCCTCATCATCATGCAGTCTTGCAGAGGTGTTTGGCCCCTTCTATTCGTCCCACTTTCGTCACGTCAGAACCTTTTAAGTGGATCAAAGAGCAGTGGGCGTCGGAGCCCAGCTTTACGCCAGGCTGCGTTAGGGCCCGGCCCAGAGTTCTTCCCGCCATCCCCGACCCGTTTGTGTAAGCTGATTGGCGTTGATCAAGAAGAGAGGTGGATAGTAAAGGAGCACGACTAACTCTAGTTGTACAGATGTGTTGTGTTAGTGTGTTACTGACTTACTAGACTACTACTTGGATAGGAGTAGTTTGAGTTCGGATGTCGCTCTTCAAGTCTAGATCAACCAATAGAAACTGGAAAAGATTACCTCGTTCCACATCTTCAGCGAGACTTGCATTCATATATTTCAGAAATTTCATAAATTACCCGTGTTAATACATGGATTACCCTCGTTATTACCACTCCCAAACCCTCTCAATAATATCCACCGACAATCAGCAGTCACCACCCGTTCCTCTCTTGACACCGTCGGATTCCTCCTCCGCTGCAGGTGTCTGCCCATCCTTCCCCCCTCCTCTCTGTGCGTCCCCGCCCAATCTCAATATCTCAATATCAACCTCGTTGATGCTCCATTCTCCATTCTCAGTGAGGTGCATTGGTTTGTCGCATCCTTTGTGACGCGCCACTTGGAATCCTTCCTCCTGTGCTTAGTGGGCCGTCTCCGAAAGGCGACACGAGGCTAGTCCACCCATCCATGATCCAGCCAAGTACACGGCCAAGTACATAAAGGGTTCGTGCCTCCGATCCTGCTTTGAGTTTACGCCCTAGCGTTTGGGCCCGTGTCTGACTGTGTGTACCAGTGTTGAGTGTACACTGTACTTTTGTTATTCCAAGACCTGTGGATTTGCCCGCGGTCCGTCTCGACTCTCTTGCCCATTAAAACAAAAGTCTGCCGTGTAGACGTTTGAGATTAGTGTTAATCTCCAACACTCAAAAAAGATCTGAGAAGCTCAGCGTTCTTTTCACACCCACCCGCCCCCCTCCATCATGGCGGAACCCGAGCCTATTGCGGTGGTAGGTTTATTGTTCTCGTCCAATTAATCCGCTCTTATCGGCCACTAACGATATTCCCTCAGGATCCGGACACGTACGCTGTCGAAAGTGCCTACTGGCCCGATGACTGGCAATCGTAAGTGATCCAAGTCGTAGCGAGGCCAAATTCTGCAAATTTGGAATGAAAATCTCACGCTCTCTCTCCCCCCGTTCGCCAGGGAAACTACTTCTATCGGATCGTCTATTTATCAAGGATTGATTGAGAATGGCAGACGGTAAGATGCTCAATGCTAAGAAAATGGATCCCAAAGCCTAGATCACTGACTAAGCATGACTGATTCCTGTTTTTAGCTACCAAGCACTTCGAAACAAGGAGTACCTGTAAGTCAGAAAGGTAAAACCTCATTTGGAATGTTTTTCTGATGGTATCTCGGCAGTATCCCGGCAGATGACGCGCAATTTGAAGCATATGAAGCAGGGTGCGTACTGAATGCTCCCCACAGGGTACGAAGCACCTCAACTCATTTCTGTTAGACATCTCTGTGCTCTCATTCTAGAGTCAAATTATGATAATCCATTCTTCCGATCTCCTATTGGCCCATCACCGGCAAACATCCTGGATATCGGTACCGGAAAAGGAACCTGGGCGATGTAAGTATGAATCTTGTCGTTGATATGATCTTCGCGCTGACCCGTATCTAGTGATGTTGCCGATATGTTTCCAAAGGGTAAAGCACTACTACTCTGCCCACGCAATTCATAATTGTCCATTGATCTAACCCATATTAGCCACCGTCCGTGGGGTCGACTTATTTCCTCCACCAGTCTCTTGGGTGCCCCCGAATTGCATTCTTGAAGTCGACGACGTGCAGCAGGAATGGACCTGGCATGAACCGTTCGATCTCATCCACATGCGGATCATGATCGGATCTTTCGACGAAGGAGAATGGGAGCGTCTATATAAGCAATGCTATGAGTAAGTTTGACGGAAGAAATCGGACATTACCCTTCATGTCCCGCGCTCAACGAAAAAGTTAACCCGTGGACCCCAGCAACTTGAAACCGGGAGGGTGGATCGAGCAACTGGAAGTTAGCCCCGTCATTCAAACCGATGATGGAAGTTTGCCGCCCGATAACATCTTGAACGACTGGGGCCCGAACATGCTGGCCTGTGGTGAACGAGCCGGTCGAGCCGTCGATACTTTCGATACGATGACCAACAAGATCCAAAATGCAGGATTCACCAACGTCCATCAGAAACACTACAAATGGCCTATTGGACCATGGCCTCGAGATAGGGAACTCAAAGAGGCCGGCATGGTCAATCACCAGCACTGGAGTTCCGGTCTGGAAGGCTGGGGCATGTGGCTGCTCACCAGATATGGAACTCCGCATCCCTGGAGTCAGGAGGAGGTTCAGGTGTATGTGGCTCGATTGCGGAATGAGTTGATGAATCCACGTTTCCATATCTGGCATAGGGGGTGAGTGAACATTTCGATCTTGATTCTCGTTTCGAACTGTTTTGACTAATCTGGATTTACAGCCGGCGTGTATGGGCTCAGAAGCCACTGGATGGCAGTCCGACCCCGACGAATAAATGACCACCAGAAGGACAATGGTAGCCCATTGGACATTTCGTTTTTCCTATTTCACGTATCTCAGCACGGAGTCTCTATGAATGAATTATTGCATCGGAATACTCAAATCTCAAAATATAATTTCATCTACTTTGTACAGGTCGTGTCGAAAAGAGGGTAGAATTTTCAATCTCTAAGGCCAAAAATGCCAGGAATATTGCCATTATCCTGGCGTATATCGTATGTTGAACGATGGTATTCTCAGGATCAGAGTATCAATACCTACCTATATATAGCTAAGTGAAGCCAAGAGTTCTCCCCAACCCAAAATCACAGACTAACAGAAAGTCTATCTCAATCTCAAAAATGCGCTCTTTCTTGACTTAGACTTACTCCGTCTCCATAGTTTTTAACTCTCCCTCTTATCCTCTTACCCATGTGGCTTTCCCCCCAAACTTCCTTCTCTCACCTCACCGCTTTCCCACGCTAACCAGACCCCCTAAACCCCATCACCATCATTGCCAACAACGTCGTGAAACATACGAAGAAGTGATTCGCTGAAAACATCCCGAGTTCTACCTTCTTCTTCATCCCGAACTTAGAGCCAATTTTCCCTATTGGTCGGTGTTCTCATCCAAGACGGGCAGCAAGACCATCACCTTATCTGCATTACGTCGCGGGACCGCCACAGCCGCCAACCACAACCCGCCCTTATCCACACAACACAAAACATGGGTCAAACGTCCTCCGTGCCACGGCCCGGCACAAAGTTCCAAGTCATCGGCGCCGGTCTCCCACGAACAGGCACCGCATCATTCAGCAGTGCACTAGAAATCCTCTGCGATGGACCTGTTTTCCACTGCGGTACGCAGGCCACGCTAGGTCCCACGGCGCAAATCAAGCAATGGATGGAGATTCTCCGTCGCTGGCTAGCTGGGAGCGCATCAGATCGGGAAATCATGTTCAATGCTATGCGATCCCAACTAGACGGATACGTTGCCGTGACAGATTCCCCGGGTGCCCAATTCGTACCCGAGTTGATGCAGTTATACCCCGATGCCAAGGTGATATGTACGATTCGGGATCCCGGGTCGTGGGAGAGGAGTATGGATCAGGTCAGGAACGCGACGGTTCCTTGGTACCTGCCTTTAGTTTTATTGCCGTTGCCTGGGTTGATGTACTTCATTCCTTATCTGCGTCTTCTGGCTGCGCAGTGGGAGAGATTGTATGGCGAGGCGATTCCTACGCAGCAAACTTATGAGCGCCATATCGCCTGGCTGAAGGAGGTGGTTCCTGAAGATCGGTTGGTGTTTTTCGAAGTGAAGGATGGTTGGCGGCCCTTGTGCGAGGCTTTGGGGAAAGAGATCCCGAAGGACCGACCATTCCCGCACATTAATGATTCGGATGCTGTTGATGAGATTTCCAAGACGCATATTCGACGCGGTCTTGCTCGGTGGGGGGTCATACTTGCGGTGGGTGCTGCCACCGTTGCATGGATAGGGCGTCGTTAACTGCCAGGCTACGAACAATGAAGAAATGGGGGTTTGAACATATGTATATAGCGTGTGATCTATTTCAACTACTGTGCCTAACTAATTGCATATATTGACTTAGAAGGCACGCGATAATTCTCAGGCTGGTCATCATGAACATGACGAGTTCTCTATTTGATCGTCTAGCTGTGCATGCCAAGTCTCCCTGGCAAACCGAGACGAGCAGTTATGGAATAAGTGGAGATACCTAGCATGTCTGAAATCTAAGAGATTATGCAACAGAACATAAGTGAGTACATGACTTGAAACGATGACACAAAGTATGAAGTTAGTTTGACTTAATATACAACGCCATCTGGAGAAAAGAAGATAGAAAGGACGTATTTACTAGCAGTGAACGGGACTCTGTTGTTATCTACAACTATTCACTTCTTATGTGCTTGTACGCGGGAGGACACTCTAGAAAACGTTAAGATACACTCTGGCAGTTCACAGCTTCTCCAAACTGGACTCCGATCTCTCATTTATTCAAAATTGACAGAAGAAATTTATTATCGCATTTGCGAGATTACCTATATTCTATCTCTATAATTTACCGCAGAGTAACCAGCTCCTCGGCGCTAGTCGGGTGAATGGCCACACAGCTATCAAAGTCCGCCTTGGTAGCGCCCATCTTCACAGCGACACCGAAGCCCTGAAGCATCTCGCCAACACCGAGGCCAAGAATGTGCAGACCAACAACCTTTTCGTGGGGGCCAGCACAGATGATCTTCATCTCGGTTGGGTTCTTGGCCTTCTCCTCGGCCGGCATGACGCTGTAGTACATGGCGGTGAACTTGGTGTGGTAGATCTTGATCTTGTCGTCGCCGTACCGCTCGCGGGCTTCGGGCTCAGTGAGACCGATTGAGCCAACCTCGGGGTGGGAGAAGACGACGGTGGGGATGTTCTCATAGGAGAGCTTGGAGGTCTTCAGCTCGGGAGGGCCGAAGATGCGGTTGCCAAGTTGGCGACCGGCGGCAATAGCGACTAGAGAATGTGTTAGCTTGTTGATTGTTCAATCGGAGAGGGATGTACATACCTGGGGTCAGCTCAGCCTGGCCAGTAACATCACCAATGGCATAGACACCGGGGACCGAGGTGTTTTGGTACTGGTCCACAATGATGTGACCGCTGAGGCTCAGCTTCACTCCAGGAATATCTAGGTGCAGGTCCTCAACCTCCGGAGCGCGACCGACGGCCCAGAGAACCTCGTTGACCTCCAGCTCGGAGCCGTCATTGCCGATCAGCTTGATCAGCTTGTCCTTGCCCTTGCCATCGCGGATCAGCTTCACCTCCTTGAAGCCCTGGTGCTTACGGTGGAGCTTGACACCAGCAGCCTCGTACCGCTCGGTCATGGTCTTCTGGATCATGGGGTCGAACTTGCGCAGGAAGTGCTCACCACGGATGAACATGTGGGTCTCGACGTTGGTAGCGTGCATGACACCAGCCAGCTCGACGGCAATGTAGCCAGCACCAACAACGGCAATCTTCGGGGGCAACTCCTCAATCTCGAAGAAACCGTCGCTGGTGATACCGTGCTCGGCACCGGGCACGGTGGGGAGGCTCGGGCGACCACCGGTGGCAATCAGGATGTGAGGTGCAGTGTAGCGGGCAGTGGTGCCGTCGGGCAGGCTGACCTCAATGACCTTGGGCTCCACGAAGCGAGCGCGGCCGTGAACGAGATCAATGCCTTCCCGGTTCCAGTTGCGCTCGTAGATACTATTGAGTTTGTTAATCTCGGCATCGCGGGTTTCCTTGAAGTGCTTGTAATCGATCTTGGTGCCCTCGGGGATCTCGTAGCCGTAGTGCTTGGCGGTTTCCAGGGTCTCGTTCACAGTCGCAAAGTTCCAGGTCATTTTCTTGGGGACACAGCTAGACATCTCAGTTAGCTTTTAACTCTAGACTCTTTTCAACGAGACGAGGTAGACGGGATTAATCTAATACATACCCAACGTTCACGCAAGTACCGCCAGAGCGGCCGCTCTCGACAATCAGGGTCTTTGCCTTGTACCAACCCGCGGCGCGACGGCCACTTGCGCTACCACCGCTACCACCACCCAGGACAATGTAGTCATACTGTTGAACTTCGACAGGAGCCATTGTGGAGGATTCCTTGCTTTCGGAAGCAGGAGACGATGACAAGAAGTGCCGGGAGATTGTAGACAGCCGAGAGCCGAGGGTGTTCAAGGTCGTCGCAGAGGAACGGTTGATGGTCGCCAGGGTTTGGGTCACGGTCGGCCGCGAACCAGTGTGAATGTGTTTGGTGACGGGGGAGCGGGTCAGGACAGAACTGCGAAGGCTGATCCTGGATGAGGGAATGCGAAGGGAACGGGAGAGCATGGATAGAAGAGGGGAGGTGGGAAAAAGGCCGGAATGAATGGCGGGGTATGTACAGGATAAGCAGGGAAAATTGCAGCTGACAAAAAAAGGTGAGGATTACGATATCGGTGATTGATACGCAGGGGGACCGCAGAGTCTGGCGGAGCTCCGAGGGATTGGCCGAGACCACGTGATGACAAATCGAGATTCGATCACGGCATCCTATCCATTATTGCTGATGATCATGATGCATCATGCATGTACTAAGCATTTATTAATGTTTGAGTATTTCACACGAGTACATACGACTAATGCATGATTATCCCTAAGCATGGCGAGCTGAATACCTAGAACGAGAATTTGCAAGCGGGTCTTCCATGTTTGTCATGGACTTAAGTCTGGCTAACTAGCTATACGAAGTGGAAGTGCATGAGGTCATTTATGAGATGACAATAGAGTTTGAAGTTGATTATTCGAATAAATGATGACTGGAAAGTAGACAATACTGATTTAGACAGTAACAAAGATGGTTTAAGTCTCATAAAGTACTAACAATCCATAGTAGAAAGTAACTGTGCCAAAAGATGGTCGAGACAAAAGGAGACATAAAAGAATGTAGTGTTGCAGATTCATTTCGAGGACACATGAATCGGTCTCACGGTTTCTTGATTCGACTATCTGAGATAGTATAGCAAGAGGCACTATGCCATAGAGGTGAAAGGAAAACTGGGGCGACGACTCGTTGAGCTTGATGGTTGAACTCGAGCTAATGAACTCGAGCTAATAATACGCCATGTTCGAGTTTTGAGGATGACAAGGTATCTTGAAGCCCAGACCGAGGATATGCTTCTGGAGGGATGAACCCCTTTCTAGCAAGTGTGATCGTTGACGCACTTTCTTTCTTGGGGTTGCTTGGTGTAAGCACTGACCCTTGGCGTCAGAGTCGGAGTCGAAAGCGAAGTGCAATGTAGATGATGTAGGTACAGAGAAGTGTTTATAGTCCTCGAACATCCACAGCGGCTTGTACGGTTCGTGTCAAGTCGCTAGGCTGGCCATATTGCGGGTGGGCCTTGGATAGCCCCGCAGAGTTCGTTCTGTTGAGTGGCATCTTGGAAGCCTGCAAAGGCCGAAGGTGTCTTTGCGAATCAAGTCACAACTTTGCGCAGATGGCTTGTAGCTGGAACAGGAAGTGCTGCGTAGTTTCGTTTCAAGGTCTGGTAGAAGTTTGGTGTTTGGGTTTGGAAGTGGCGTTCCAAACAACTCGGCCAGATAACTAGTGATTGTATGCGATCACCGCGAAAGAGATAAGGCAGATGCAGAGCGGGATGTAGACACTGCGATCCATATCGGCGGGATTCTGGGTGGAAGAGCGCTTCTTCATGATTTTGGTGTGTGTGAGAGAATACGGAGGAGTATAGGTGTTTGAGGGGCAATGTAAGAACAAAGGAGCAGATCATATACTTGTACTTGGTTGAGGGAAGAGGGGGCCTCGAGGCGAGAGGGGGTGTTTATTTAGGGAGAGCCAATTAGCGCCGATCACCTGTTTTCTGGCGGATTAGCTAAGCGTTGGGCCTCAACAAATGGGCCATCGCATGATGCCGATTGGATGATGAGTTCCCTGTGTCGACTGCATTGATACGTGGACTCTTGTGGGGGGTTTCCATGGCGTCCTTGGAGTCAACACGTGAAGGATTTAGACACACCGCTGGAGTGGAAAGGACAGTAGTAACAACAGTAGTAGTAGTGGAGTAGTGGCACTGGGAGTCGTGGATGCTGACTTGGTCACCTGCGATAACAGAGCCCCCACGTGACCGTGGTACCTGCAGCAGGTTTCGCGCCATTCCCCGGATTTTCGACTTGAACAGAACGGATCACTCGAGGGAAGTGATAGCGATGAAAATGCATACTGTTTGTTGCTATCCTTAAATAAGGAATCTCTCATATCGCAGACTATCTCCTCCCCCGTCATACACTGAGCAACTTCAGGCCAACTGATAAACCAGCGCATCGTGAGATGAACCTTCAACTTCTCGACCCTATATTGTATCCCTTGATAAATCAGAGCCAAAACCAAGAAATGAATTCACAACCGCCAAAATCTGCCCTGAGCAAGATAATTGCCTAGCCCCTGTCGACACGCACGAGCGGCCCTTGTTTACCAGCCTGCCCACATTCATGGGCATCGGAATGTAAGGGGATATACCAACCACCCAATCCAGGCCCCCATGAATCAACCTCCATACCTACGTAGAACCCAATGTCTAGCCTTGTTAGCCAATAGAGCAAGGTATTGCAGGCCTTCCAATCACTCCTGCCTAGCCCTTTACGGCTGAAGTGCCTGCCCTCGCCCCCCGAGTATACATCTGGCAGTCCTCCCAGTCGTGACTTCGTCCATCCTGTTCCATCTGACTATCGACACTTGCCGCTTAGCTGCTATATACCCACCCCCGCCAACATTCAATATGCGTGTTTCCACTTTCATCATTGCGCTTGCGACTACCCTGGCTGTCGAGTCGGCTGCGACGAAGATCAATATGTCTTGCAAGTTTGCTGCCGACCACACCGGCATGATGCAGTATCCTTTCTGCTGTCGTGATATGAAGCCTGCGCGGAACAATGCCAAGGCCAATGAGGCCATGGATTGTGAGTCCACTCGGCTATGGACATGCTCCATCTTGCCTAATGGGTGTATTTGAATATGCTAACATCTCATGTTCGCTTTAGGCCAGCAGTTGACCGAGCCCCAGTTGTGCGAGGATCAGTCGCGCCCTGCTTGCTGCTACACGATCGTGAGTGCTATATCATTACCCCTGGCTGAAATCAGTGACTAACAGTACCTCTTTCGTTTAGGGCCCCAAGAAGATTTGTACTTCGCACGTTATCTTCCAGGACGCGGCGGACGTTTGATTCGGCCGATGGGAATGAGAAGACTGGAGGCTATGTTCATTGTTGAACATCATAATTTGTTTACGACTAGCAGAAAATCTTGTATGCGAGCTTATTCGATGTTAATACTGTTCATTGAGAACACATGGGGGAACATATACTAGAATGACAAGAATATCTCACGTACCCACTTACGAATACCGTCAGTGACATACTAGAAAGTGATTGAGATGTGTAGGGTATGCTTTGGTGATCCCAAGAGATAGGCAGAGTAATAAAATGGGATGGCCTGGCATGGCCTCAAAAGCAAAGGGATATAATAATGCTCCAACAATCAAACGCCAAAACGCAATGCAGGATAATGCTATGTACAGCTCGGTCTCGTGAAGAAGCAGCAAAGTTGGAAGCCCAAGATCAGTCCGAGTGCACATCCAGCATCCGCTCGGTATTCCGTCTAAACAGTTTTTCCGCCAACTCGGGGTCGTGAGTGCAGAGGTCTAAGCACCACTCGGTAAAAGGGCTGATGTCGACACCGGTGAAGCGAGTGTGAGGCCAGTCCGTGGCGAAGCTGACCCGATCTGGTGCAGCAACCAGGAATTCCCTTGCCATAGCCTTCAGATCACGCATTTGTCGGTCTTTCGTAAGTCGATAAGGCGCGGACACTTTGATATAGGTGTTCCCGGCTCGGAGGAGCGAGATTAACGAGCTGAAGCCAGGGAGGACATAGGGATCGAAGGTGCTGTTGATCTTGGCCCAAGCCAGGCAAGATAGTTCGGGACTTCCGAAATGGTCGATGCAAAGGGGGACACCAAGACGAGGCACCACCGACTCGAGCATGGGAACCATCTTCAGAGGAACGTAAACCTCAACAATCCAGTTCCGGGGGCGGGCGATTTCGGCATGGCGAAGTAATGTCTCTTCCAACTCGCTCTGTTCCATCACCTTGCCCACAGACTGCAGGTTTACGCGGAGACCTCGAACTCCAAGTTTGTGCCAGTCGTCTAGCGTCTCTGGCTGGGCCGTGGCAGGGTCAACAACAACCACACCGCGACCACGGGAGGGACCGAGCTTCGCCAAAGCCGCTAACAGGCAGGAGTTATCGGTTCCATATATAGATGGTTGGACAAAGACCAGGTTCTCGACGCCCAAGGAGGACTCGAAAGCCAGAGCGTCAGATAGAGTATGAACCTTCGGTTGATATACTGCCGACGGAGACACCGGAAACTGTTGAGGGTCAACGACATGCATATGGCTGTCCCATGAACGCAGAGGAATCCTCTGGCTCAAGGGCAGACTACATGTCGAAGCCGTCACTACAGCAGCGGCTGCTGCATGAACCGCACGCTGGTTCACTCGAGTCGACGGCCCCGGGGTGAGTGATACCCGCGGGGTTCGTCCGAATATGGCAGCATGAGGCTGAGTCGATGTCAGCATCGCGAAGGAGGATTTTGATATCAAACGAAGACCGTTGCAAGCAACATAGATAGCGCAAGGAAGGATAGGTTCAAAGCCCTTGGGGGGATGGGATACAACTCACAAATGAGCAGGATCTGATGCTGGGGCTTGCCCTGAGGGCAAGCCTGATTGGTATCATGCCGTCTCGTTTGATCGGTCAACGTCCGTAGTGATGGGACTAGCAGGCCTGGAAAGCAAGGAAAACAGCCGTTCATCTATGAAAAAAATTTGCCGTGTGCCGTAATCCCACACGGTAGAGACCTCAAACCTGACCCACCGTCGGCTGTTCACAGTCTACCAGCGGCAATGAGGGATAGGCGATGTGGTGTATGTAGAGGGAGCATCAGAGCGGAAGTCGTCCGGGAGGCAGCTGGCATGGCGGCTCAAGCCTACTGTGACAGCAAGACATGGGAATGGACCGGGGTCGCATTATTCTCGGAGCTTGTGCTATATTGCTTTGTTCAATTGCCCCCTTTTTCAAGTTTTCTCCAGCCCATCGCGCAGTCAAAGTGACCGAGGCAGGACAACCACGAGGGGACAAAGGGTTTGGACCGTCTGGCGGAGCCCTGAGCCACCGAGTAGTCGAAAGTGGGTTAACTTTTCCGCGGCTCGATCCGGCGTTGAAGAAGTATGGGGCTCGGTCGGCAAACCCCCATGCCTGTACTCCGTATGGCGCTGCGATGCTCAAGACCAACAGATCATTGAACAATCAAAAAGCCATAATCCTGGCACAACCACATGCATCATTATGATTGTCAGATTCCATCGTGTAGTACCATAGTCATACTGGTGCAACGATGGGGTGCTGGCTCGCTGCTGAGAGGGGAAGAGAAGAGGGGAAGAAGCGCAAAGCTTGTCGGACGTTGACCGAGACACTCAGCACGACCCCAACGGGATGCCGAGCGAAAGTCGCCGCTGGTTTTTTTTTCTCTTATCCACCCTGCGCCTCCTGGCGATTATTCCTTCACCTGACACCAACCCACTCCTTTGCCGACCGTCCCGTCTTCCAGCTTCCCCAGATCTCCGTGGCCTCCACATCTATCTAAACTGGGGCCTTAGTGGCAATCCTGTACGAATAACATCATGCCATGGCTGGAACGCTCCCGGTGGACGACCAGCCCATACTATGCGCTGGTGATCTTCGTGATCGCGTGCGGTAGTATCCCTAAGGGTATGCAGCTAATTAGCTAACCCCTGCGCGTGGCTGGCGACCGCCCCAAACTAGAACACAACGATCAAGGAGCTGACAATATTCGTCCAATGATCGCAGGTTATGACGAAGGAGGATACAGCGCGAGCGTCAAGCTCGAGTCATTCATGATCGACTTTAACCTCATTAAATCGCACTGGAAGAATGATCCAACCGGATTGACCAATCGCACTGCCAACATCACATCCTTCAACGTGTTGGGTGCAGCATTCGGTGCACTAGCTGGATTAGATCTGAACGATCGCCTAGGTCGCCTTATCTCGTGGCGACTGGCCTGCCTGGTATGGGCGATTGGGACCTTTATCCAGATTTTCTCGTCGGGAATCTATGGCTTGCTGCTGTTTGCTCGCATCTTCGCTGGACTCGGTGCTGGCCTGCTGACGGTCACCTCGCCGCTATATCTTTCCGAGGTAGCGCCTCGAGCAACGCGTGGTCTTGCGGTCGGCATGTATATGGTGGTTTTGCTGACAGTGCTCGCCATGGGTAAGTGAAACCTACTCTTGTCTAGAATCTCCAAATGGGGCCATATCTGACGCTATCTTCGTTTCTCCGCACTAGGGTTCTTCATTAATTATGGCGCCAATCTCCACATGGCCGCCACGCGTACCCAATATCGGCTAGTCCAGGCTATCCCACTCATCCCTGTCGGCATTGCCTTTGGCTTGTCGTTCCTCTGCCCCGAGACCCCTCGGTATCTGGTATCACAGCAGCGCCATGAGGAAGGAAAGGAGGTGCTTGCACGCCTGCGTGGGAAATCAGTCGACGATGAGAGCGTCGAGGCTGAGTTTGAGGAAATCGACCGTCAGGCCCGCGAGCGAGCAGACCTAAAATCTGTTTCACATTGGCAGGCGTTCAAGGAATCCCAGTCAAATCCTAATTATCGTCAGCGCTTCTGGCTGCTGATGACGATGCAAACCATTGCTCAGTGGACTGGGGGCAATGGTATTACCTACTATGTAACCAACATCTTTGAGTATGCTGGAGTTACTGGCTCAAGCCAGTCGCTCATTTCATCGGGAGCCTACGGTATCGTTAAGCTCGTTTTCACCATGGCTTTCACCTGGGGTCTCATTGATCTCTTTGGCCGCCGAAGATGCGCCCTAACTGGTCTTGCCTTGCAGCTGGCAGCGCATATTTACATGGGTGTTTATATGGGCCTGCAGCCTGGCTCATCAGACAACAAGTCTGCCTCGGATGCGGCTATCGCATCCGTTTTTGTGTATGCCGTCGGCTGGTCGGTGGGTCTCTGCACTATTCCCTACCTTTACGGCACGGAGATCTTCCCGACCCGGATCCGCAATGTGAGCTATGCTATTAGCATGGGTCTTCACTGGTTCTTCCAGTTCGCCGTTGTCCGCGTTACTCCTAACATGTTTGCCTCCCTTCATGTGTGGGGCGCCTACCTGTTCTGGGCGATCATTTGTACCCTGGGCTTGATCATCCTCGGCATTTGGATGCCGGAGACTGCGCAAGTCCCGATTGAGCGTATGGACGAGCTCTTTGATGGGCCGTGGTACCTCCGCTGGCGCGCTCGCCCTAAGTATCTTGATGACTCGCCTGAGACGACGGAGATGATCACTCCTCACGACCACGATGGAAAGACTTTCAAGTCAAAAATCTTCAAATCCCGCTGAGTGGCTTTGTAACAATTTTTTGCACAATTTACCCATTTTGATACCCTTTTACCCACTACCTTCATGTGACACCCCTTTCGCGACGGATTGCCTTTGGACATACAATATGGCAACTGCGTGGTGTATAATCTCTTTATTCCACATACTGTAGTTTAATTTGAATTATACGAGTCTGTACATACTTGTATGAATGTTTGCGCACTCTCAATCTTTCAATCGCCTGCAGGTACCTGTACTTGAAAGGCTGACAGATCAACTCATTGACTGAGGCGCACGCACTAGAAAATGCTCCACCGTAGGCCCTGTCCCACCGTACTTGGAATAATCAGTGGACACGGTCTCGAGCAGCTCGAATCCAAAATTGAGATATAATTTCAACGCAGCCGGTTCCGACATGACGTATATTTTCATTCCATACTGGCCTGCAACCTTCATCCCGCTTTGCACCAGCATGCTGCCAATAACCCGTCTCCAGAAATCAGGATGAGTCGTTAGATAGTCCAGGGCTAGAGTAATAGTCAGCTATGAATAGAATCGGCCAGAGGAATCAAAGTATTGCTTACTTAGAAATGGCCCATCACGCATTATCCGAGCATCAACAACTTCAAGCGGCGCACTGCGATAATTCATCAATCCACCACCTTTTATACCAGTAGGTTTGCCGCCCTTTGTATTTTCCCTGTAGTGTTTCTCCCACTCCTCCCTCTCAGACCGAGTTCCCTCCGGCACCTGGGCTTCAAGCCAAACGCCATTCTGTTTTGCTAGACATTCCGGTAGAATCCACCCTGCGTAGCCTACTACCCGGCCCGTCTCGACATCAATCACTTTTTGATGTCGTTTGATGTCTCTACCTGTTGCCAGATTCCATGGAACGCGGAGAGCGCCTTTGGCTATAATTTGTTGGGGATTTGGATCTTCCCAGAGGAATGTCCAGTGGGAGTCTGTTAGGCGGGCGCCCATCATGGTGGTTGCGAGGCATAAGGCGTCGGACGCTGAACAGGGCTGGATTTCGAATGGCATAGCAATTTGGCAATTGGCAGTTAATATGGTGACTCAAAGAGGGTGGTAGTTATGGGAGTCAAGCTTTAATTTAAGGAGTAGTAGACGTGACTAATTAGTGGTAAATAACTAGTTAAGTTAACTAACTAACCTACCTACCTACCTAACTAACTAACTAACTAACTAACTAAGTTATGGGGGCCAGGTGTCCACGACCTTATCGGAGGCTAGCGAAGGGTTGCAGGACGGATGGTTTTTCAAGTTCAATCTCATCCGAGAAAAGATAAGATTAATAACTCATCGTCTATGGTTAGATTCATGTGGCAGTTCCCAATGAGACCCATATCTAAATTATGGTCTAAGGATTCGCAGAACAACCCGCCCATAGCAACAATACCAGCCGAGGAGACCAAGTGTCGAACCAGAGAATGTAAGATATAGAAAAGTCGATAAACTGTATTTTTCGTTATTCTTTGTCCACCACGTGCATCCGAAAGCCGCACATACAACTCTACTCGGTGGTTCTTGCTGTTCTTCTTGGCTGCCGATTCAGAGCCCAAATCGGAACGAGTGGGGAGTTCGGACATTTCGGACTTGTTCTCCACTTGTGGCTACGGCTCAACGAAGAGAGGAACAAAGAAGTTCTGACCACCGCGACCTTCAGTGTACAAAAGTATCTCGAAGCACGCAAACAATCGAGCGCTCCGCTTGTGAGCATACCTCTTCCATTGAAGAGCCGCTGACTCGACGTTCCATGATGGGGTGGCCTTATCACTTTCTGGATCTCACCCCTGATGAGAAGAGCCACCGACAGGAGCAGCTCTCTCAGTATGCCTTCATCTCGCAAGTATCAGTGTTGATACCAATCCTTGGCTATGGAATCTATCGACTCTGCGCATGGCTCTTCGTTAGGAAGGGAGCGTTCGATGTCGCATACTCTGCGCTGAGGGAGTTGCCGGGCAGCACCGAATCAACCCGAGACTTCCAGGGTGTCTCATTCAAAGTGATTACCCGACGATGGAGGGCTCTACAGTGGTGGTTGAATGGAGAAATTGCTCCAAACTGGGGATTGAGAGGACGCGGGATTGCTGCGATCGTTTGGATAATCTGGCTGCTGGTTCTCTGCTTTGTTCAGACTGGCCACGGTAAGCAATCCCCTTCCGTGTTGCGGTGGAGATGAAGAGGCACCTCGAAATTCTGCAACTTTCGACCAAATCTCGACTGTGAGAATGTCTTTCGAAGCAGAGGCAGCAAACGCTGATATTTGCCCACATCAACGCCTCCACCTCCTTTCCACGATGCTGACCCTCACATAGACTACCTCCATGTTACAAAACGTTTCGGAAGTGTCGCTGCAGCCCAGCTGCCACTTCTATTTCTCTTCGCCATGCGCACTCGCTATTCCCCGCTTGTCATCATCTTTGGCTCCTCGCATGAACGGCTTATTCATTGGCACCAAATTTGCAGCCGAATCATTATGGTCCCATTGCTCCTCCACGGGACATGGTACATCAACTACTTTGTCCAAAAAGGAATCCTCGCAGATCGTCTGCAACATTGGCACTCTATTACGGGGCTAATATCGCTATTTTTCATGGCCATTATTGCAGGCACGAGTATGGAAAAGGTGCGACAATGGAGTTACCGCGTGTTTATTTACTGCCATATTACCCTTGGCCTGGCGATTTGGCCGATACTTCTTCTTCATGCGAAGCCTCTCCGACTTTACGCAGCGGAAGCACTGGCGCTTTTCATTGTTGATCGAGTTCTACGATACGTTGATACTGTCACGGAACCGGCTATTCTTGAGCAGGTTCCTCATACAGAGCTGCTGAAGATCTGGTTCCCAATGGCCTCGACCAAGTTGGTGCGATTTCAGGCTAAACCCGGTCAGCACGTCTATTTGTCCATGCCGTCCAAACCTACCTGCACTGGTAGTAAAAGTCTGCTGTCTAATCCTTTCACGGTTTCAGACGTCACTGCTAGCGAAATAGCGCTCGTTCTTCGAGCTCGGCGTGGTCCCACAACGCAAATGCTGCGGACTCACGCGGATCGCTTCAAGACACCCCCTTTGATCAGTATAGAAGGGCCTTACGGGGGATTTTTGCCGGTCGCGGAGCTTGCTTCTAGTGGTGACCGCATCCTTCTAGTAGCGGGAGGTATCGGAGCGACATTCATATTACCCATCTATCGGGCGTTGCAGGAGCAGCTAGAGCTAGAAACCGGGGGTTCCGACCGACTCAACCTCACCTGGGCACTTAGGTCAGCTGCAGAGGCCGACTGGGCTATGGATTCTGAAAAACAGACGTTTGCTCAAAGTTCAAATGTCCACGTCTACTTGACGCGACATCATTTACGCGGGAATGCCCTAGAAAATGCGTTTAATGACGAAGGCATGGAGATGGATGCACTACGAGAGTCTGACAAGACTATCGGAGGGGTGAAACCGCTAGCTGGCCGACCTGATTTAAAGGATGTTGTCGATGAAACATTTAACTATCACGTTGACGAGCGAGTCGCGGTCATTTTCTGCGGCCCTCGAGGCATGGGACGCGAGTTACGGAATCATGTGGGTAAATGGGTAGCCAGGGGCCGAGAGGTGCTTTGGCACCAGGAGAGCTTTGGATGGTAATTTAGATTCTTGAGATGACTCTAAGAGATTTATTTATGAATTCATGGCATTCAATCAGTCTCTGATAGTTGTATACTTTTTTCAGTCTTTTAAAGCCATCTCTCATATTGCGCAATCGCAAGAGCAGTCATCAAGACCAACTCCCGAATATTATCCGTCTCGATCTCTTGATTCTTCTCCATCCCTTGGCAGCAGACAATACCATTTCGATTCATCACAGCAAGAACAGGGCTCTCATTGGCAGGGGCGTATGAAAAGCTGGAAGCTCTTTTCACGCGACAAATGCGAGTATCAAGGTCCATAGCGAAGGGCAAGTCTTCAGGGACTCCGTTCATCATTGCAGGTCTCGAGCTATGGTAGAACATCCACACAAGACTCTTCACATTGGCTTTACCATAAGCCTCGCTTTGATCGTATTCACGCGCAAAATGGTGGTGATCAATGTCGATTTCGTTGAATTTCCAGCGCTCGCCGTTGGCTAGGATCACTTTCCCGCGGTATGAGAAGCATACAGAGCAGCAAAAGAGACCCGGGCGATCGATATCAATTGCGGCGACGACATTTTCCTCCGTGAAGACGATGGCTCCCGTATCGTTAGACTTGAGATTCTCGGCATCCTCGTCCGAACCGGTGACAATAAGATCGTTGCTGCTCAGCTTGATCGGGCTCGGTCCTAACTGTGTGAGGGTGGCCCCGAGATATGATGCTGGACGCCAGAGGTTGAAGGCCGGGAAAGTGGAACTTTGATTCCAGGAAGAACATTGCTGGAGCTGAAAAGATAACTTGGGTTTGCAGAAGATCAAGCATGAGCCCTCTGTCTCTATGGCCCAATTTTCGGGGCGAGTGGTTCGAAAGATCTCTCCGCATTTTGGTGCTTCTGGCTTTGGAGGCTCGGGTATTTCAGGGAGCTCGGTTGATTCTTCGACTTCTGATACATCTGACAGAGCATCGTCGTTGGTGCTATAGAAGATGCGAGTCAGTTGAGATAGCGTTACTTTTGGTAAACAAACTTACATCCAGACGGGATCCTCGTCGAAAGTGGGATCCATCGTGAGTGGAGGTGGAAAAGTTGAATCCAGAGACACAAGTACTGACCAATGCCTAGCAGGTCAGCTTAGCCCAATATTTCAGACAAGCTATCAAACGCAAAGCCTTTAGTTCGTGTAGTGGCAGTCTTACTGTATTTGTTGGGGCGGGTGGGGGGGTACTTAAGAGCCTCAAATGGTGGGGCCAGATCATCATAAACATCATTTCCCCCAGGCAGCGCTTTTTAACATGAGTTTGGCTTCGCGCTGTGCCTAATGTAGAAGAGAGATACGTGGAACTCTGGAATGCATGATTTGAACTCCCCAAATTGTGACTGCCTGGCAAAGGCATCCAAGAAACTTGCCAGAAGTCAGATCACCACCGATCCGATTATCATTGCTCTCCCGAGGATTCGATCCTCACTCTAAAGACTACAGACGCGAACCAAAGCCTTCTATAGAACGCTGAAACTAATATATGGACGCATCTCGAGACCTATGATTCCTCAAATCTCATACTAATCGATTCCCTCGAGGGCGCAGATACCTCTCCTGGTACCAAGTGATGGCGTCGTGATCGCCAATACGCAAGGAAGCAGGAAAAGAGGAACAATCTCTGGATTCGAACAGTGTTGTGAGAATCTCTAGGAAACAAGAAGGGGAACAAAGGAAGGGAAGGCCTAAACAGGCCAAAGCAATCAACGAAGCAATCAACCTGGCCCTGGAATCATCCTCTAGGAGAATCGCGACCGGGGATTCATTCTCCCGAGGGAGATCTCCATCGGATCTCCATCACCAAGCAGGGGCAAAAAGCGAGGACAGATCAGAGGCAGAGGCCCGTGCCGAAAATGGGAGTTTACTGTAGTAACTGTACTCCATATAGTGATTCAGAGTTATATCAGAGTTTGTTCTCTATATGGCGTTCTCTAAATTACAGTAGACTGTTGGCGATCAGCGAGCGTGTCTTGGCCGACTGAGACCAGTGAGATGCTCATGAGGATGTCCTGTGAATGCTTGGCTACTCCAAAATACAAAAAATCTCCGGAAATGTGCTTTGTATGAGCGGAATAACGATCATTATCATCATTATCATCATCCCCATTCCTGAGCAACGTTAGGCCACGATCCATGGAGCTGAAGATCTCGTGGTGGAGGGATGATCCAAGTCCTCGCTTCCAGCTTCCAACCTGACCTCCAGGGCTGGTTCTAGGCCTCGCCTGAGTCGCCTCTCAATCTGACGTTCACGTGGCCCACAAGGAGGCCCAAGCGCCTAACTACTCTAACTTAGTACTCGAGCAAACTGGCACTCCCCCCCCCCCCCCCCGCCCCCGAATATGAGACTTGGCGATCTTTGTCCAAGACTACGCAAAGCACGGCTGGCATCTTAATGATCGGCTTGCACAACGATTCAAGGCCGGAAGACTCGCTTGGTCTCTCTTAGGAGAGCTCACCGATTTTGAGAAAAGCGTCCATAACTGTGAACACGACTAGTATCAGGCAGACCCAACAGTAGAGAAAGCCTGGCGAATCGTACACCATACACCCGCGATGCAATCTATGATGGATTTCAATGGCCCCGACGCCGTGCCGCCTTTCAAGACCGAAGCGGCCAAAGTAGGTTGCCTGCGCTGCGTGTTGGAACTCACACCTGGCCTACACCTCTTTCTCTTCCGCGGACTAATGAGTTAAAAATCAGGACCACTTGCAGCTCCTACGATATTTCACACAGATCCTGAAATATGCCGAGTGTTCCTCACAAGGGATCGACGCCTTTCTGGCCAGCGCCGAGGCTCGATATGTCCAGTATCTGGACCTTTTGCTGTCAAATTCAGAAGACAGCCTGGTCGAGGCGATTCTGCCTCCGTGGTAAGTGATGGTGTCAGAGGATGAGACTAGCTCCTCACAGCCATCACCCACTGCTAACCTTGGGTCCGGCATGTAGGGATGTCGCTATTGTCTTCCATGCCCACCACCTCGCACCCTTCACCTTCATGGCGGACCTCCAGTACCGTAAGCGCTACGCACCACTGAAACCCGTGCAGCGAGATTTTCCTCTGGCCGGCCTTGTCAGCCTGATTAATGACAATGAGTGGTCTCACGACCTGTCCGAAGCGATTTGGGTATCGGTATATCCAAATACTCCCTACCAGGTTTGGAACAACCACCCGCAAGATGATGGACGGCTTGCTCTGCCGGGAGTGGAACACTTCCTGTGCCCACGTCAACAGTGTGAGTGCCGCATCACTGTCGACTGGCATGACTGGGCCCAAATGCGTATTGGGACTGGTGACATTCAGTGCCAGAGCTGCGGCAGCACGTACACTCGCGACGAAATTTGCCGTAGTTCACTGAGGTCCGATGTTGTGCGCTTCATCCGTGAGAAGCCTTCAGATCTGGCTTCGCAGATGTTTCGTGGTGCAGTCGTCAACTCGATGGGTGTCGAGCGCACTTGCAATTCCACCCGAGATCTGCGTCAGGTAGCAGGGTTCGCGAGCATTGCCCGACATCGTGATATGAATTGGAATTCATGGGATGGCCTGCTATCCTCATTGCCCTCTGGATATGCTGCGAAGCAGCGCGTCCAGCGTCTTCTGGTCTCCATCCGCCGGGCCTACTCGAATAATGTGTGGCCTGACTTCAGTATCGATCTTATCGAGGCTGTGAAGCGCCAACGCTCTTTTTCCCAGCGTGTCACGCTTCAGACGCAAGGATTTAATCTAGATGCGGCCTCGACACGATACTACCGATTCATGAAGTTGCTCGCTGTCGAAAGTTCCACCAGGGAATTGCCTTCTTTGGTGCCCACCCTTGACATTGACCTTCTCTGGCACACGCATCAGATGTTTCCAAGTTTTTATCACTCGTGGTGTGATGAGCACGTCCAGCGACGAATCAACCATGATGACACCATCAATGAGTCAGCTATTGCAAAAAGCCTCGAAGAGACCGAAACAGCCTGGGAAGACCGTTTCGGCGAGTCATACATCGCACCCAAAGAAGGCTCAGAGAAACAGGATGGGCCAACAAGCGCTACTGCTGCCATGTCAACGAAAACCGTCCAGAAGACGCAGGACCCAGATGCTGCTTTTAAGAATGTGGGAAGAACTGCTCCCTTAATCGCTGCAAATCCTACTAAGACCACTGATCACGATGGTGCTCGCTCGAGCAACCGTATTTCGAGCCTCTTTCGACGTTTGATGCGTCTTATGCGGCCCCTTCCTCTCGGTTGGGAATGGGAATTGTTAAACTCGGACACCCTCCAGTATATCAACACACAAACCGACAAAACCTCTTTTGTGCACCCGCGCAAACTTGATCGAACTCACGATTTAGGACCTCTACCCTCTGGGTGGGAGATGCGCTTGACAAATCTGTCTCAAGTCTACTTTGTGGATCATAACACCGAGTCAACTTCATGGCACGACCCCCGTCTCCCAGAACCAGAAGAAGAGGACAATGATGTCGAGGAGGCCGAAGATATGGTCGAGCCCTATGCAAGCTCGCTTTCTGTTCGGGAGCTTCTCATCAGCATGGACTGTGGGTGGACGTCTGCAATGCTTGACAAATTCCATGGAGCTGTACCTCCGCATCTGCAATGTCGTCTCATCCGCACTCTACTTCAAAATTTGTGTGAGGAGTTTGTTGATGGCTTGAAAGGCACAAATCAGCCACTTTTGCAGGAGCGGCTGCGGAGAGCGCAAGCACTCATCAATATGTTCATTGATGAAGATGATACCGAAGAGGAAGAGGTGGTCTCAAAGCTGCTCGTGGATTTGCCCACCGTCCAGCCGGAAGTTTGGGCGCTGCTAACCGACGAGACTATTCCGAGAATGTGTAACGAGCAGGTCCGCGTCTTCAACGACGATGAACCGGATGTCATTTTAAGTGACATTGTCCGTGCTGAAATTTATCCAGTAGTCCTCTTGCATTATTTTCAATTGGTGCTACAGGCATCTCTGATCACGTTTGATGCCGACAAAGACGAGGATAACACTGATAAGGAAGACAACGGAATTTCTTCCATGAAAAACTGGGCCCAGGCGTGCACTAGCCATTTCCAGGCAAATTCGTCTGCGGCATCGGATGAATTCCCCGGCCCGTTGTTCTACGAGCAGATGGAGTTGATGTTCCCGAAACTCGTACGACAGCTGTGGACCGATTTGTCCGAGCCGTTAAAACAACTAATCACGGAGTGGCAAGAGAGCTGCGCGTTAAAGGAATCTAAGCGAATTGGTCAGTTCCCTTCCCACTCCATATTTGAGTTCGGTGGTCTTCCCGACCTCTACTACTATCTCGCTCTCCATTTCCCCATTCTAGATATAGTTTTTGGCTACGCAAACGGTATCTGATATCCACACAGAGCGCATTGAGGCACAAGAAGCCGAAGCTAAGCGGCTTCGTGAGGACGAGCAGGAACGAGAAATTCAACATCAGCGAGCGAATGAGCATGTCGAGAAAATGAATGCTATGCGCCTAGAAATCCAGCAAATGGAGCAACAAACTCGCGAGTTGCAGCAACAAACTCGCGAGTTGGAAGAACAGTGGGTAGCAGAGGACCTTCAGCGCCTCCACACAGCTCGTCAAGCCCAGGAGCACCGGGCGCAGGCCCAGAGGCGCCAATTCCAAGCTTTGCGGGCAATCCAGTCACGCAACACGCAGGCTATGAATGCAATGTTGCTGGGCTCACTAGGCATGTCCGCCGCCCTCCCCTTCTCATCAATGTCAAGTGGGTTCAGCTGCGCGACCTCGAATTGCACAACCTCGAATTGCACAACCTCGAATTGCACAACCTCGAATTGCACAACCTCGAATTGCACAACCTCGAATTGCACGACTTCGAGTTGCACGACCTCGAATTGTACCAGCTCAAACTGCGGTACAACCAACTGTAATCCGTCGGTCTGCTCTAGCTTCTGTGCGACCTGAGTCTGCAGCCTTTTCTGTTTTGTGCGTTCAGTTGAGGCTCTAACAGATCCGGGTTTCCCTCATATTGAGAGCACTCAGTTTCCTCAGTTTCCTACATTTCACATTTTTGGTCCAAGTCAGTGCGGTCAAGGGTGTGATTGGCAGCAATAGTGCCTAGATCACACCACACCGGCCTGGAAGTCAGGAAATTCGATGAAGTTCCGCCTTTTACGGGATTACCACACCATTTCGGTGAAAACTCAAGACTTTTTGGCTGCGCTGTGCTGTGCTCATCTGGGTCGATGATCAATCTGGTTATTTAAGCCAAATTTGGCACCTAGGAAAATGAATGGTACCTTGACCATGCAGTGGGAGCATGCAACATGTCAGCAACAGGCGAACAAGTTCTAGTTAGTTCCAGTGTGTTTACAGTAACTCCTGTTTTTTGGGGTATTATGGGAGATTTAGTTCTCGTCAAGTATAGCAATAACATCGGTCAGAGAAGTAAAAAGAAGTGCTTGAGGATTTTGTTTACAAGGTAATTCAAGGTTCCTTTATACTTTTGTGTATGATATACGCGCTAGGACTGTTCTTGTGTTGCTATTTGTACGAGAGGAAGTTAACCTAGGCCTAATTTGGCTGCCACCGTGGAGTCAGGAGCGCCAGATGGAAAAACCACGATTCTCCCTCCAAAGCCACGTACACTCGTGGGCTTTTCACCGTCACCCCGATTTACTCCGTAGTATCTCAATTGAGGAACAAATGAGTTCAGCCGCTAGGCTAACAGGATGCCTTGACGGGTCCCGACCCCGAAGTTGAGCGATGATGGCTGAGGAGTAAGGTTATCGCGATTCTCGTTCAGAGCTTTTCGTGTGAGCAGTTGCGCTTCGAAGCAACTTTGTTCACTGTCTTTGACATCCTCTTATGGTCGGTGTTGCAGAAATGAGACCTCTTAAGTTGCCAAAGATTCGATATAATGGCTTGCATCTTCGCAAACACGGAGACACTGTTTGGTAACTTCTCGTTCGTCGCTTAAACCGATGGTTGAATCCGAGATGTTTGTGATGTCAATATGAAATCGTTCCATTTTCTCATCAATTCGTTGCAGATGTACCTCGAGATTATAAGCCGTGTTCTAGATCATCTCGTTGTACTGCTTTAGTATTTTCTGGGACACTTTGGCGGTATGCCTTTTTCGTTACCCAAATGCGTTGAAAGTTCGATAACCATTTTCACCGTTTGCCTATGTTGACCAACAGGCCTACCGTGAAGTGATTTCACTTCTATAATATTTTTATCGATTTTATTGCGGCCATATCAGTCTACACCGATGTGTTTAGAAACGGTCACGCACTTGAGATGAATGTGGAAAAACACATCATCGGGAAGGAATTACACGCTTCGAGAACAACGCACCTCGAAATGGCCGTCACATCATCACTCTTACTGACAACTCAGAACCTGACCTTAGTTAAAAAGCAGCTACAGCTACGATGCGTCATGATAGACCTCCGGTTGGGCGAAAGAAGGTGGAGTATATTATGTCAAGGGGTCTGAGCGTTTGGATGTGGTATGAGAGAAGCAGTGACAAGAAAGGCTCTGATAACTTGATGAAAGCAGTATGCGCCACAGTCGGGTGTGTATTTTTTGTTGAATCGTCACCTGCCAATGCATTCTCTAACTGAATGTTGCACCCCAGGTTATTAAAACCTTTGGCGGCGTTGAGGATTTAGAGAAAGTCGAGAACGCGCGAAGATATCTGCACATTCTCTATCACTCTCACATCGAGTAGGGCGGAAGATGAATACTCGCCACTTTTGCAAGGCCTACTACTTAAGTGCCGTTATTAGATGAGCTGCAAGCACCTGCACTGTGTTACAGCCATATTCGTGTATGCATATAGGAATAGCCTAGGTGAATTAGCAGAAAATGATCACCCGTTCAATTAGCAACAGACTCCAGATCAAATGGTCAATTAAAGGTGATAGCATAGGTGAGTACAATGGATGAACACATATTCAGAAATAATCACAGTCTCAGGTGTTTAACGCTGAGTTGGCGTGACATTCAAGGCAGTTAACAAGCAAAGAAAAAAAAAGCCATTCTAAAGGAGGGATATGCGCGGTGACAATGATCAAGCTCCAATGACGCAATTCCTTAAAAATACGCTCTTCATATCATGTCAGCTTCTTGCTGCTTCTCCAAACCGAGCGATTGTTGTGATATTCTTTTACAAATAACACGCCCGCCCCCTCAATCTCCGCAGACACCATATTAAACCGGTCAATGTATAAGTCGGTCGCCGACCAATGCAGTGTCAGGTGAACCTCTTGCAGGAAGGGTACATGTGCCTTCAAGGCGGAAAAGTCCAGAAAAAGCGCTTCGATAGCCTGTGCGTCCTCATCCGATCCACAAGATATGAATGAAAGGTGTGTGATCGAAGCAGGAATGAGATCTCGGACTAAAGACCTGCCAGAACGGGCAGTATCAGTCATCATGTTGCTTACTACAATTTCCAGAGGAAGCTCGAGCCTCTTCAGCTGCTTGAATCCACGTAGTGAAGCTCTCGAGGGGCCAATAAGGTCACTCGGCTCCGCGAATAGTATTGAAAGGTCCTCCAGATGATTTCCGACTTTCTGTGCAATCGTCATCACGAAATGGCAAAGGTTCCAAGTTTGTGGACCATCACCGACGACTTGTAATTGCGTGAATTTGAACGTCTTAAGATTAGGAGTATTTTGCAATAACTTGGCAATCTCAACTTCATTTATCGAAGCGCACCAAAAAGAGACAAGTTCAAGCGCTTCATATTTCAGCGCAGGGTTTAGATTGTTACCGCCTTTGCACCAATCAGCTTGAAAGGATTGAAGGTGTGGCAATGCCAAAAGTGAAGATGCCTTGTCCAAGTTGAAAAGTTCCTTCGCAGAGCCGTTGCATTTTATGTTTGTGACTTGAGCAAGGCTGGTGTAGCCATCAGGCTTATCCCGGGCGTTCAAAACGATATCTTCGATAAGTCGATCAGTTGTAGCCTCTGGTCTCCACCCACCAGGAAGTGAGAGGGACCGAAGGTTTGGAAAAAGGGACAACACAAAGGCTGCCGCATGTTGTGAATAGATACCCGCGCTGAGATCATTGTTCATGACGTCCCAGTATTCCATCCAGTCAAGGCCTGCTCGTTTGAGAAAAGGGGAGGTAGCAAGCAGTCGCATTATATTTTGATTAGAGGAGTCATCAGGTTCATAACTGTGGGGGCTGGAGTGTCTTTTTTTAAGATCGTGTTTGAAGTTCCCTTCTCTCATATGGTGCCCTACAGCAGGCTCCATAGCAATCTGCACAATCAAGTCGAATGCAGAGCTGATCATATCAGGCAATTTGAGTAACGCGAGTTTATCGACGGTTACCTGATTTATTGTATCGTACTCAAAGTCTCGGAAGTACCGGCATAGGTTATTGTTCATGTCCAAAAATGGAACGGAGAGTTCATAAAGGAGCCGGCAAGTCAATGCAAGACCCTCGAGACCCCCAACTCGTACGGAATGTTCAATGATACATTCGAGAACTTCATTTGGTAGAGCCAAAAACTCCATTTTAAGTCGGCTGATAGCAACCGAGCGGCGTAGTGATCAGAGTGTCTGTCTAGATTCTCACACCAGCTGCGCCTTGAAGTGATTTTTGCCTCCTTGGTAGTAATATGTTAGAGCCACGGTGAAACAAAGGAGAGCCTGGCGCCACTCACTCGCACAAAATATTCAACCTGACCAAGCCTGAAGGAGTCGTTTCCTTTAGGTATTTGATGGAGAAGGGAAAAATTTTCACTAGTTCATTGCCTTGGGCTTAAATGCTGGCGCTGGTTCAGGGAGACGAGGCGATGGTAGTGGAGACGGGAGAATCAAGGTAAATGAATCAAATTGAGAAAACAGTCTGAGAGAGAAACAGAGAAATGGTATTTAGTTGGTGGTCATAGCAAGAAGGAAGAATTAAGAGGGAGTCTATTATTGCAGTGAAACCTAAGGTGGTCCCTGAAAGAGAACGAGGGGAAACATGCCTAACTATGTACCACTAGCCCGATTGTGGTCTCCTGTCCAGCCGATTCACGCAGTAGAGCCTGAGGCAGGCGCCAACGCTAGACCAGACGCGTTAATTTTAGGCGAATGAGGGCGCATGTAAGATTGTAGTCCAGTGTGCTGAAGGTGCACATGACCGCCTCACGAACAGGACCAACAGAACTACCAAACAGGTCAAATAGTACGCCAATGGCAAGGCAGCTTGCTGTTGCTAGATCCATAGCTTTGTGGTCAACTCAGAAACGAAATAAGAAGTCGATTGCAAGCGGTGATAGACCCAAGAAACTAGAGGCTGGCTTTTATTGGATAGAGCACCGTGCACAGCTCCAAGAACCCGTCACGTCAAATCTGGTAACATTAGCAGAAGCTCTTGAAGCTTGATCGGCTGTATGTATAAGCTCCTTGCAATCTTTAAGGGATTGAAATGGGAAGTTCTAAACACATCCTGAAATACCCATCACTTGAATCCCGCCAAGATCAATTTCCTTGTCCTCAACAAGAACAAGAATCTGTACAACTGTCTCGCAAGGAACCAAACTCCATGCACAACTTTTCTAATTCACACCTCCATCGCAGGATCCTAACGCTGAAGCATATTCGGGAATCATCAATACCAAAAATATCCAGCAAATGCCAAACCCAACCAAAAAAGCCCTTTCACAATCACTGCGTATGACCCGTCCACCCCCCCTCAAAAGACGAAGTCATAGTAGTTGACATCGGCTGCGCATACGAAAACGCCTCGAATACCTCCGGCGTAATCTCATAGGAGCCCGGGTCATCAACCGCCATCAATGCATTAGGCATACCACCTAGTAAATGCGTGGGTGGCATTTGGGGCATATCGCCCATATGAGACAGATCGAATCCCGCGACCGGTTGTTGGAACGTATTGTATTCAGGGATCATGGGAGCACTCGTGCTCGGGCCTGATGTACCCGGTTGGGTAGTCATTACGGCGCGGCTTTGCTGGCGCTGGTGTTGGTGGGGGAGGCCCGGGGAGACGTGGCGGGAGGGGTTGCTGCTCACGGAGGGAGATTGGCTTTGTTGAATGGGGTGGGGAGGTTGAGGGTGAGGTTGAGAGGGCGGGTTTTGTTGTTGATTTGTGTTTGGGGGTGGGAGGGGCATTGTGAAGTGGATGTCGATTTGAAGCTTTTGGATTTCTTGGTAGACGAGGCTGAGGGCGGTGGTGATGACGGGGTTGGATCCCTTGATGCGCTCGAGTGCGAATATACAGAACTTGAGCTTGTCTAGTGTTCCTGGGGCAGCATACTTGAGGGCCTGGATCTCCAGGAGGAAGATAGATGCCGCGGTGTAGATGCTGTAGGCGAGAGAGAGGACGACATGATTATCGCCGAACGTGCGACGGTATAGATCGAAGAGAGATAGGATTGAGGTTGCAGAGGCCATACATTGAACGAGGTGGCTCTTATCGTATGGCTCTTGTCGGGTCTTCAACAAGCCACGAGAGCAGAGAATCGGGCGATGGAGCAGGATGTTGACGGTGTGATACAGGCAACTAAATCAAGAAATTAGCAGGGGATATCTAAGGATTTCTCGGGAGGAAACACACTTCAAAGTCATGATGTGACTCGGTGGGGAATATGGGGGTAGATCCGTCGCCACAAGCTTCAAGTAATCGGGGAGCTCATCCCACCAATCGCTTAGGTTCTTCGCTTGTTCCTGGACACAGCCGAAGAACTCTGCTTCGGTGCTTTGGCGCATGGGATCATATATGTGGATCAAAATTTGGTTCAAGATCTCAGCAAGGCCGCACATCTGGATGAAGCAGGAGGTTGAATGTGCCTGTGTAGGTGGATAATGAGCTCCATCGGGGAATGTGACACCGTGAGGAGTCCAAATTTCGATTTCAGAAGTGTCGTCAACTGCAACACTGGTCAGTAAGATTCACCGAGCACGTTTTTGGTGTAAACTCACGTATCATGCGGGGTGGGCTGACTTGAGAATGCTGCATTGTCGGTGCCCGTCCGAAGTACAAAGACACAATCTTATCCCAGAAATAGCAGCTCCAGAACAGACGATTCCGAATTTCGATATCCTCATCGCTCAACTGGGCCGCACTAAGATATTTGCGACTATCGATCGAGATTCCTAGATCATCCAGAACTCGGAATGCCATGCCACTATACAGCCATGCTTGCGTACGGTTACCCTTACCACATTCTTGTGCACTAAGAAGCAGCAGTGTTTGAATGGTTGGCACACTAGCATAACCAACTTTCAGTGACTCGAAGAGCCCCGAAACGGCACGCTGATAGAATTGGGCGCCGCCGTCGAATGAATCTAGAAGCGGGCCGATCTGGGGCTCTGCTTTGCACCAACGCACGGAATGGGAGAGGACGGCGTTCATCAGGACATCCGAGTAATATGGGCCCTGAATCTTCATGTCGCCTGTATGACGAGAATCAGTCCTGGGAACTTGTATAGCGACCGAGGATGATTAAGAGAACACATACGAGTGAAGGCTGGGCGATAGACAAAGTTGAACAACGGCTGAATCCAACACCAATGAGAATCAAGTAGGTATTGGAATGGCTCCTGACAGATTGATCATCGTTAGCTTGAATTGCCAATACACTTTGTCACACACGAAGACCTTACCGGCATTGCAGCCATCTGCTCGAATGCTCGTTCCCGCCATGCACTGTTGATCAGTCGCTCCTTGCGAGCTTCCAATTCCTGAACGACATGAGTCGTCGATGCCGTCTCACTCACCACTCCACTTGGGAGCTGGAACAAACTGGTCGGTCCGTGGAAAGAGATGCGACCATCAGTTTCCACATTCAAGCCATCGAATTCCCTGGCCAGATCCTGTGTGTCATCATTCTCAATTTTGATTCTGCGGCTGGCGCTCGAGCTAGATTCGGCCACCGATACCGGAGAGCTCCCTTTACATGCCTCTATATCGACATGTTGGCCACGGAGCTTGGACAGAGCATCTTCCAGCTGGGCGACTCTAGCCTCAAGCTGTTTCGTATAGGACAAAGTTGGGGCCCTGAAAGCAAGCGCGCGGAAGACGAGTCAATTAGCCGACAGCCACAGGCGGTCCCAGGACCCGCGGAAATAGGCCAGGGGGAGGGGTCCAGGGTCCATGATCGAAGGTAGAACAAAATTATGTACTCACAAGGTGTAGACGCAGGTCTCGCCACGCGCGGCGCATCGCGAACACGACGGACTAGCTCCGTTGCATTTAACCTGTCATATTCAAGGATCAGAGTCAATTCTTAGATGTTTCCCGCGATCCGGATCTAGCGATCTCGGAATTTGCCCGAATAGCAGCCCACCTTGCGCTTGCGACAAGCTTCACATGAGAAGGCGCTCTTCCGCGGAAGCGCGCTCTTAAGAGGCACGTCAGACATGCCGGTGCCTTCGACCACCATGGATGAAGAACACGTTCACGGAGGGGGTTCGATATTGGCGACCCCCATTGGCAATGATCGAGGGAGAGAGAGAAAAAAAAGAAAGGCGAGAGGAAACGAAGAAACCGTATGAGGGGGAACAGGATGAGGGGAATCACCGGCGAAATTTTGGGCTTCTCCGAAAGCGCGACACTGCGTGGGGCGAGGTGCTAATCGCGGGGAGTGTGGTTTAACCTTTTTTTTCTCTTGTTGCGGTGGAACCAGCGAGCGATTATTTCGGAGCAGCTTTCGTTCCAGATGATCAGATTCCCACTTCTTCTCTGTCTCTGGTGAGATCGCCTTGACGCCGGAGTCGGAGACCGAAGCTGGATCCGATTTAGTCCTTCGGTCCCTTGGTTGAGTTGCGCCAACGGGTATCCGGTTCAACTTGTCAACCACCGAAAGGCTAAAAAAGCGTGTGCCCTCCTGCCTTTCTGCCCCTCTCCTGCATCTTCGGGGGATCCAGAATCCAGACAACCATCACCACGAGCCAATCGTATAGTTTCATGCACCGTTGGGGTATATGCGTCTGCGGCGGAATGGCCCAATGGACCGCATGCATGGAGAACGTCGTGGCTGGGCTCTTCTCGCCTTGGCGTTGGTCGGGCGCACCCCCTGGGCGAATTGCGGATCCGCAAAGTTGGTTGAGAACTTGAGAAGGTCAGCCTGGTGGAGCTTAAAAACAGGAACATCCTGAAGGAGTTAGAAAGAGGGAGGGGAGTTCCATAGGATGTCGAGTAGAATTGGGTACTCTTGGATGACTGCACTGCTGCACTACTGTACAGTGTACAGTAGTGTACTGTCCAGTAGTGTAGCTATCTCACGTTTTGAATAGCCAGCAGTCGGAAGGTGATGCGATCGGCAAGATGCCTATTGCGGTAAATACTCGACGTATCGAAGAGTCTAGAAGGCGCCCAGTTGTAGATCTTTGCTTGATAGATAAGGGGGCTATTGGAGTCATAGGAAGTACTATAACCAGAAGCATAGTTCGAATTGCACAACGAGCCTATTACTCTCCAGAATTACAATAATACACCAGATGCTGATATTGAATGATAAGTAGAAGAATCCAATTCATAATAGTAGTAGTATGCGCCCTTTTTTTAACCCCAACCCTTTTCTTCCCCTCTTCCTCTCTTTTCTCCATCTATACAAGGTTTGCAAGGATGCATGCCAATCACACTACTCCGTAGTCTGGCCACTAAATGACACCAACTTCACCCACCGGGACTCCCATCTGCCCATGGCCCAGGCGCTTATTTCTTCCCCTTCTTCTTCTTGTCTTTGCCTTTGCCTTTCGTCTTCGGAGCATCTCGCTCCGACCTGCCCTTTTTCCACCCAATGTTCCCCTCATGTCTCATCTGCGCATCGTCCAGCCGCTTCTTATCCTTGTTGCTCAGCTTGACCTTGTCCTTCTTTGAGTGGGAGTCTGGTCCATTCAATTCAGTACGGCCCAACTTGCGTGCTGCTCGTTTCTGCGTCTCCGTCTCGAACCACGTCCGCTTCGGCCGGGCCATAATCTCCTGGCCGTGCTTCATCAGGTTCTCGCCCTTGTTGACCTGCATCTCGGCCTGCGCCAATTGCTTCTCGGTCTTCTCTTCTTGTAGGACTTCTTGCACCTCGTCGGCGAGATCTTCGGCCTTTTGCGCCCACTCATCCGCAATGGCCATCTCGACCACTCGGCTGACGATCTTGGCACCCTGAGCTTTGCCGGCCTTCACGGCGGACTTGACAACCTTGCGGTCGGGCTCGGCGGCGATCGTGCAGGCACAACCGGATCGACCAGCACGGGCGGTACGACCAACACGATGCAGATAAATCTCGTGGCTCTGGGGGGCTTCGTAGTTGATAACAGTCTCCACGCCCTTGATATCCAGACCACGGGAGGCAACATCGGTAGCGAGTAGGAACGCGACCTTGCCGTCACGGAAATTTTCGACGGATTTGATACGCTAGAGACATAGATTAGCATGAAAAACGTAGTTACGACCCCCGAGAGGTCTGCCGCAGATCAACATGGTCAGCATGTTCGTGGCTTACCTGTTCTTGGCTCAAACTACCGTGCAGCTCTGCAGCCTTCAACCCTAACAGTCCAAAGATAACACGGACGCGATGCGCCTCCTTCTTCTGCCGGAAGAAAATGATGACTCGCCCGGTGTAGATCTCCTTGCACAGATGCAGCAGATATCCTAGACGCTTGTCCTCGCGACCAGGGCGTAGACGGACAAACTCCTGGGTCAGCGTGACGGCAGTCTTCTTCTTTGCGTCCACCATGAGACGAACAGGACGGTTCAGACCAACACGAATCAGCTTGTCGACGGTATCGGTCATGGTAGCAGAGAAAAGCATGGTCTGGCGAGACTTGGGAATCGTAGTCAAAATCTCGTTCAATTCGTCGGCGAAACCATCCTCCAGCATACGATCGGCTTCATCGAGGACCAGAATCTCCAGAGTATCCACGGTGAAGCTGGGCGAGTTGCGCATGTGATCAATGAAACGACCGGGGGTAGCGATAATCACATCGGGGCGCTTCTTGAGCACATTCTCTTGCTCGCGAAGACTGAAACCACCAATAAGCTGACAGAATGTGACGTCGGTGAACGTAGCCAGTTTGACGGCAACATTGTAACACTGCACCGCCAACTCACGAGTGGGCATTAGGATAGCGACGCGGCTGGTAGGCGTCTTGCGAGGACGGAAGAGCAGACGCTCGAGGATGGGCACGATGAAAGCACCAGTCTTTCCGGAACCAGTAACGGCACTACCGACGACATCTTTACCGAGAAGAGCAACTGGGATAGTCTTGCGCTGAATAGGGGTAGGGTCGGTGAATCCAACAGAGGCCAAACCTCGCAGAATGGGACGAGAAAGGTTGAAGTCTTGGAATGTGCTGTTCGCCATGGCGGCCTTATCGTCAACCTTCTCTTCAGGGGCGAAGAAGGCCTTGCGCTTCTCGGCTTCCTCTTCATCCACCTCGCTTTCCATGTCGGATTCTTGGTCAGAACCAATATCGTCGGGGTGGCCGACGGGAGTAGCAACGGAGTCGTTGTCGGATGCAGCATCGTCATCATCGTCGTCTTCCTCGTCTTCATCTTCGCTGTCCTCGGGTCCGGAGCCAACTTCAGGGCCCTCAGCCTCGCTCTCATCCTCGCCATCCGCGCCCATACCGAAAGCATCCTCGGCGACGAGCTCGTCGTCCTCAAAGTCCACCTCCATACCGCCATCGGCCTCGAGATCTTCATTATCCGAGTCGCTGGCACTCTCCTCCTCTTGAACTTGCTTCTTTTGCTTCTTCTTGGCTGCAGCCTCCTGTTTTTCCCTTCTCCGAGAGATAATGTCGTCAATGTCCACGGCCTTCTTGTCACCACTGCCGTTCTGCTTGGAATCCTCCAGACCCCAACCGTCGAAACCTTCAGTGACACCGCGATTGGCCACACCACCCACGTCGAATTCGAAATCGGGGTTCAGAGCATCGTCGTCGGCGCCGGGAACATCATTCTCCTCATCATCCTCCTCTTCTTCAGACTCCTCAGTCACAGGCTGGACCTTGCCCTTCTTGCCCTTCACATTCTTAGCTTGTTGCTTTTGCTTCTTGTTCTTGTCCTTCGAGGTTTCAGCCTCGCGCTTGCGCTTTTTCGAGTCGATAGCTGGGGTCTCATCGGCAAGCTCATTATCTTCCTCGTCGTCGAATCGGGGAATATCCTCGTCGTCGGACAGCGTGAGGACGAAGTCGTCGTCCTTGGGAGCGCTCCGCTTAGCTGTGCTGGGAGCCATTGTGGAAATGACGGTAGAGAAAACGTCTCTATTTAGGGATTGAATGGCCCCTGTAATCTCCCACAAAAGAGAAAAAGAGACTGAATCCAGTGAATCCCCAGACTTTGCTGCCCGCGCAATCCGCCGAACAGAAATCAACAGCAGAAAAAAAAAGTTCCCCAGGCGGTGAGAGCAAAATATAGCTGACATAAGACTGGATCCACCCGTCACCGCCAAGCTGAGATCAACAAGCTTCGACTGTATGTACTTCTAGACCCTACCGACCTATCCTGCATACAATGACGACTGTTCTGTACATCGGCATATCTACTCCTACGCTGGCCATTCTGAATGATATGGTCCTGTTCTTTTGGTAATCAGACAAATTTTCATATTCACATGGCAAGATAAGACAGTATTAGATACATGCCGAGATCTGACAGAAGCCTCCTGTTAAAGGAGAAGCTATTGCTTGTTTTTCTTTTTTTTTTGTGGCTTTTTGTCTTTTCCGATTTTTTTGTGCTTTTTTGAGTTTTGTTGTTCTGTGTTCCAGCATCTTGGCTGTTCTCCTCCCATCATTGGTCTAGAGCGAGCTGTTCCTTTGTGACCGAACTGTCATGAGCTCGTTCCGGCTTATTGGCATGACCAACATGTGGTGTTCACGATCACTGGTAGCGTTCAGGGGCTGGCATTCGTTCGTAGCGTTTAGGAACTGGCACTTGTCTTTCTATTCTTCCGGCATTGATGTACAGGTTAACGATGTAGTGACTCTCCCTTGATCAGATGTTAGTAAGTTGGCATGATCCCAAATAGGCACTGGAAGAAAGAATAACTTACTCATAGCCGTACTTGGCTCGGTCTTGTTTCACTTCACCAAGTTTTAAAAAGCCGAATGTGTTTTTCAGCCACTGCCAGGTGAACAAATAATTTCTCTCCAGCTGAGGGGGATAGGGAATGACACAAACCAGCTCTCTCAGCCGCAGCACCTGGAGCTCCATGTCCCCGACTGGCCGCCACTCACATTCAAATTTGCGAAGGTAGTGCTGGTCACAGAGAGACAGGAGGCAGTCCACAAGTAAGGTACCGTAGCCATTGCGTGTCATGCCCGGGCGGACGTACACGCGCAGGTCGCCAAAGGACGTATCGGTAATCTCCTCGTCGAATAAATCAACGTAGGAAATGCCGCAAATTTGCGATTTTGGAAGCCCCTGGGAAGTCTGAGAGGGATCTGGTGGCTTTACTAGGACCAGGCAAGGAAGTTTGCGCAATTTGCTGGCTTTGATGAAATTGTAGGCATGCTTAGGCTGCATCCCCTGGAACTCCGGGTCGAAAGGACTCACTGACTTGTAGTAGTTGATGATTTGGGCAATCTCCTCTGCGTCTTCCTCAAGGGCAGGTCGTATGTAGGGGTGAACAGGAGGAGCGGGAGCAGGAGCAGCAGGGGCAGTAGTAATAGCGGGAGCAAGCTTAGCAGGAGCGGGAGCAGGCTTAGCAGGAGCAGGAGCAGGCTTAGCACAAGCAGGAGCAGCGGGAGCAGGAGTAGCGGGAGCAAGCTTAGCACGGGCACGAGCAGGAGCAGTAGGAGCAGCAGGAGCAGGAGGAGGATGACCAGGAGTAGGATGACCAGGAGTAGCGGGAGCAAGCTTAGCACGAGCACGAGCACGAGCAGGAGCAGTAGGAGCAGCAGGAGCAGGAGGAGAATGACCAGGAGTAGGATAACCAGGAGTAGGGTAATAACCAGGAGTAGGGTAATAACCAGGAGTAGGGTAATAACCAGGAGTAGGGTAATAACCAGGAGTAGGATAAACAGGAGGAGGATAGCCAGAAGAAGAATAACCAGGAATAGGGTAACCAGAGGAAGGATAACCAAAAGAAGGATATCCAGGAGTAGGGTAAGCAGAGGAAGGATAACCAGGAGCATAACCAGGAGGAGGGCGATTAGGGAAACCGTTAGCAGGAACACGGCCAGTGTACTGAGCAACAGACATGGGAGGAGGAGGAGGAGGAGGAGGACCAGAAATAGATTCCTCCTGCCAGCCTGGGGGCGGATGCAGCGGATTCCTGATCGAGGAGAGGTTACCCAGTCCTGCCTGAATGGATGCACGTTGAATTTCCATGATCCGGGCTCTCTGCTGTGCCTCTTCCAAGGCGTTTCTCGGGTCTTGGGAGGAGGTCAGAAAGACCCCCGCCTGGTAGAGGGGATTCACGTTGTCGCTCATTTTGCGCGGGTATGGGTGAGTGAAAGGTGCACCGTCTGGTAAAGAGGAAGATAATGAAGAAAAGTAAGAAAAGGAAGAAAAAGAAAAAAGAAAGAGGAAGGATGAAAGATATCAACCACCAGGCAAACAGCCAGGGCCCGCTTTGATCGCGCGTAAACGCGAACGCCAAATTGTGTAGAGCGCGTGGTGGACAAGGCGATGACAGGATTGTTTGCTTTCCAATTTCGGAGGCTTCCTCGATCGTGGCTTCTCAAACTGGACAATACTTCAAGCAATGGTCGTGTAGTATAATGAATCTTTCCGATCTGATGCCAACGGACTGAGCTTCTTGTTAACCAATTGAGGCCACAGTACTGGAGTGGCCATATATGCATCCCCTTGAATAAGGAGTGAGTTCGTGGCGATCACCTTCCAAACATAGGCCAAGCTCCCCAAAATTCGTATGAAAAATGACATTCGGCGGGCTAACAGACCATCCTTCAGGCGCCTTTACCCCCTGTTCCACTGAAAACGCGTCAAATCCTGGTATTCGACAGTACCAGCTGGCTCAAGCTTATGCGAGGCATATTTCTGAGGGCCCTTGGGTTCTGTCTGCTGTGAAGTACCAATGATGTCGAGATAAGAACTGAGAGCGTCACCGCGTTTTGCTTTCCCTTCGTTCATATCAGCGATATCACACTTGTCAAGCCCGTTCAGAGGTATGATGGCTGGCTTAAGGCATGCTAATTTGTTTGCAGCTGCACTTAGCACAACATCTCCTCAGAATGGACGACGCATCGGCAATAACGACCAGCCAGAGGCAGCGCCAGAAGCAGGATCCAAAGCAGCTCGATCAAGTGCCTGGTCGTTTTTGAGTGGAAATGGAGCCAGGCTTGGCGAGGAGCACAAGGCTGGCGTACAATTAGCATGGCAATCGTTGGAATGAATGGCGCATGAAGGCTGCTGGTTACCAGCCGTTTCATCTTGTTCGGTGCTCATCTACTATCCCTTTGCCAGTCTGTTGACCTCTGCCTCTTTACCTGTGGGAGAGGCTAGCACAGAATTTATGCTGGAGTCGTTCGTGCAGGCTTCTTGCCATCGACGATGCATTTCGGGAGGTACACCCCTGATGAGGATTGTCTTCGGCCATTTTCGTTCCGGCTCTGTGGGTTCTCGTTAGCCATTGAGCATGCGAAATGCATCGAAGATCCTCCTTTCAATCACGCCAACTTACATTTTGAGGGTTGATGCATCTCGGTAGGAGACGAGGGCAGGATGTATCCTCATCCTGATAGATGCCGTTAAGGATGTCTGAGGGACGAAGATGGACTGCAGGTGGGTAACAGCTAGGAGCCGTCCCTGTATCGATCGATAATGGATCTCTGCTGAACGTCGGCACGTGCTTTACCGCTTCGGTGAACCCCAAATATCCGCGAAAAAACGGTACTGATAGATCTCGTGGGCTTCTCTACCTGGTCTTATCATGTCGGGAAGATTAATTTTCCGTTGACTGGTCAAGCTCGAGCACCTTTGCCTTGGCCTACAAGAAATGCATCTTAGAGTATCTCAGACGACGTAGCGCTCCAACTTCTCGTTGAAACCAGAAACTGCACGAACAATTTCGCAGTGAATTGTTCTAATTTGCTGCCAGTTGCCAGTTGAGAGCCGTCGCTTTGACTTGCTACATTGCGCTGGTAGTTGCCATTCGAAGATAAAGGCTCGGCCAAAATTTCTGAATTTAGGGCGATAAGACCTGAACTCTATCGATGATCTGTGGTTTGTGGTAAATCTGTAGATAGAACTTCGTGGTGACAGGGGGTGGTTAGAGTAAGGTTGGTGGTGTGCTGCATATTGATAAAGCCAAGAGGGCAGATTCCGGCAGAAGCTCCCCTAAGGTTTTGCCCCTCTCCAACTCCCCAGGAAAATTTAACACACCGGGAGATTCAGAGACTATGTTGTCAATACTACGAAAAGCCCGTTTGAAGGACAAGGAGATGCGAATATTGATGCTGTACGAACTCCCAGTCACGATGCAAGTGCTCTGCTAACGGTGGAGGTACCAGAGGTCTGGATAATGCGGGCAAGACCACCATTGTTAAACAGATCATGAACGAAGATGTCACCACCGTCAGCCCCACACTCGGCTTTATTATCAAAACTATTGACTTTATGGGGTGAGTTTTTCATTATTATTCTCTCTTCTTGGAGAGAAGGGTGTTTTCTGACTTGATTAGATACAAACTCAACATCTGTGAGCCTACCTGCCATCTGCCAGACCATGACAGGACTGACCTTGCACAGGGGATGTTGGCGGACAAAAGACACTACGCTCATACTGGAAAAACTACTTTGAGAAAACCGACACCCTTGTCTGGGTAGTTGATGCTACTGATCGTCTCCGTGTGGACGACTGTCGCCAGGAGCTGGCCGGGCTGCTCTTGGAAGAGGTACGTTCCCCCACCGCCATCGCCCAATCCTCGGGATCCTGAAGCTAAGCGGCCACCAGCGCCTAATGGGAGCAACTCTCCTCGTCTTCTTAAATAAAACAGATGTGGAACATTGTATGGGCGAGGAAGAGGTGCGTGAGGTATGTAAAAGTCTTGCCAAAATGATTTTGACGATGGTGGACTTTCATTAGCACTAGAACTAGGCTAACGACAGACGTTACAGCGCCTTGGTTTGGATCTGATTAAAACACACAAATGGACTATCCTCCCATGCAGTGCCATGACGGGGAAAAATCTAACAGAAGGGCTGGAATGGGTAGTACAGGACGCGAAAGACCGACTTTTCTTGTATTAGGCACAACCAACCTTCGACCTCCGCTAGGTTAGGCCGACTTCTGGGGAGAACTGGGGCTATTGGGCATCTAGGCATCTAGGCATCTAAATCCAGAAGATCTTCTCCTAGAGGCAATCGAGGTCTTCATTATGATGTTCCCGGGTTGTTGACCTCCTATATGTCGAAAAGTGTCTGTCTGTCCTGTGCTTAGGGGGGAATTTCTGCAGTTCACCTTTCTAACGGGCAATATTAGTTGTCTAACCACTGCAGTCCAGTTGCATCTGCATCTAGATGGACAAAGGAAGATTCTATGCAGTGTACCATCTAAATGAGGGTTATTCTCAGTGGGTCTTGTTCAACTTTGTATTATCTTGTCGCTGCATAGAGCATTATTGCACGGCTTCGGGTTGTCATTCCGACCACGGGAAGCGACATAATCTCCGAAGATGTTTGTCCTAAGTATATTTACTCTGTAGTAAGGATCTCACTCTACCAAGCACATAGAATACTCAACAAGAAATTATCTTACCACTATCCTATAGCTAGAGCAGCCCCGAAGAGACAATAATCCAATAAGGTCCTATGATTCTATTTCGCTTCTGAAGGAATGGATAATTTGAGACGCATGATTGGCTCTTCCTTCACTGTGTACCCAAAGGGCAATACTGCAAGGTACAAGAACGATAGCTCACTTTCCGAGGCAGTATGGAAGAGACAGCCAGATTGGGTATTCGGTCTATCAGACTAACTTTTCCCATTTCACTGGCAAAAGGACAAGAAAAAAAATTCGCCATTTGCGGCTCACCCATGGGTCCAGTTAGTAGTTAGTCCAGTATTTTGGGCGACCGAAAACCTGCGGGGCTGACTGGACGCGATCCACTCCACACCCAACCATCGTAGTAAACAAACATCCCGCTTCGAAGCCTTGGAAACCAGGGCTCCTGTATCACTTGGAGGATGTTTAAGTCTGGACTAGTCACTTAAAGAAAAGGAGCAGTGGATGTAGACAATGTCGTGAGCTTATCGTCCAGTCGACAAGTCGTAAAGTTCGGAAAGAAAAGCCAAAGGGTCCGGGAAGGATGTGCGATGATGATCGGAGGAGCCAATGAGTTGCGATGATCGCGTCCATCCCCATTTAATTTAAGCAGGGCGGAGAACAACTCAGCCCTTGAAGTCTTTCACTCTCCCACTTCTTTCCCCCAATCTGAATCCCTCGTCCCTACCAGGAACCTCAATCACACCTGGAGCGTTTGCTGGTCCTTTTGGGGGACGACAAGGAGAATGACGGTCCCCACAAACCCCGACGGGGCTGAGGACGTGAATGACTTCCTACTGCGCATTCGGGAACTCGGCGAGCGCCGCGACAAGGAAGATGAAGAGCGCACCAAGAAGCTTGAGGAGGAGATTCTACAAGGCCGCAAAGAGAGACAGGCCCGCCGAGCTGGTATTGTTTTTCTGTCCCTCCCTCCTTCGGGACTCCTCGAGATCAGTCGCTAGGGCTTCAGCTGGGCTGAAGTCGCACCCCGCGTGATAGCCGGACCCTTGAAAAATCCCCCCTCCACGTGTTGAAGCGAGTTGCTGATGATCGATCGGGTTATAATAGAGCGAGCACGGTCGATCGCCGGATCCCCTACTCTAAATGCCTTTAGGCTGAGTGCCTCTTCTACCGGCCAACCGTCGGCCATCGACCCTCCCGAACAGCTGGAGCCGACACTACAGACACCAGATCCCGAAACACCGGGCGGAGCGAACTCGAGTCAAGAGCGAGACATACTGGGAAGTGATATGAGACGCGGATCAGTCCAGGACACGGATATGGATTCTCCCTCGCGAGCGATGCCAACCATGTCACGAAGCCGAGCGGGGACTTTGCCATGGCAGCAACGCCCGTCTTCTCGTGGATTCGGTAGCACGTCGCCTGGATCGGTATCACCGACCCGGTCCAGCCATTTGAGAAACGCTTCCACAGCCTCGGACGCCAACGAGCTATCCCGTGCTCAGATTGCACAGTCCCTCTCGTCCAAGGATCCGTCATGGTTTCGCCAAACCCCAGACCGTGGATTAGGCTCACCGGCATTCCGTAAGCCTGAGGAACGGTCTGATAGTCCGACGGAGATGAGTGCAGGACGTCGACTGCCAGGGTTTAGTCGTGACTCTACTGCAGAGCCGGAGAGGGCTGAAGAAGTCGAGGCGAGATCACCTTCTCCGCCTAGAACAGTTTCTACCGTTGGTGATAGTAACTTTAGCAACCGATATTCAAGCGTGTCATCGGTATCTCCTGCGACTGGACTTGGGTCTCCAGTGACATTGTCGGAGACACCAAAGCTAGATCCCTCGCAGAGTGAGTCGGTGAAAGACCCAATTCCAGCATCTCCAACTCAGCGCCAAATGTCACCAGAGCGAGCTCGTTCAACGTCACCTACAAAAGGAATGGGAGGATTCGTGCAAAGTGCCATGATGCGGCGTTCTGACAGTGTATCGAAACGGTGGAGTGCTCAACTCCCGCAGGGGTTAAGCCGAAGTAACTCAATTATGTCGAACCGGAATAGTGTGGCAGGACCAAGTCTCACCGCGAGTGTCAGTGACATGACTCTCACAAATGTCACGCGACTGGCGAGAGACACGTCCCCGCTGCCTTCACAACAACGACCCAGCTCAAGTCACAGTGAAGCAACCGTGCACCCCCAAGAGTCCACTCAAAGACCAACCACCCCCTCTGGTCCCAGGAACGAGACGCGTCCTGAAGGCAGCCCAGGCCGACCTGCCTATTACGGCCACTCCAGATCGACCAGTTCGATGACAGCAGACAGCATGACGGGTGATACTCCATCAAGCCCCTTTACCTCTCGAACCATGGACCCCAGACGCTGGAGTCCAACCAAAGCCTCCTGGCTCGAGAGTGCGCTCAACCGTCCAGAGTCTCCCCGGACTCAGAAACAGCCGCCACCCCAGCAACCCTCATGGGTACGTGACCGACAATCTCGAGGCAGCATCGATGCTGGCCGTGTGAACAACTTCAAAGAAGTCACCCCCATTGGCTTGATGCGAACACCCCCACCCGGTACTCACTTCAAGAAGCCCAGTCTTTCTGGAGCTCCTCCGGCCTTTGGTCTCCTCAGTGCGACTAAAACCCAGGATCCAGAGTCAGAACCAGAGCCGCCTGTTCCTGCTGCAGCAGAAAATGAGCCTCTCCCAACGCAGGCGCAGCGCGTCGAAGAAGGGCCAAAACTCGAGGCAACCGAAGAACCGGAGAAGGAAGAAGAGCCGAAGGAGGCAGGTACGACTCCTGTGTCTCCTTCTGTCACCGCCAAAGTCCAATCTGAACAAGTACAAGCGCAATCCGGAAAGACCCCAGTACCAACTCGCAAATCCCCACCGCCTGCGCTGAGCATGAAGCCAAATTTCTCTCTTCCCCTTCGAGATCCTATTTCGCCAAGACCCAAGCCCCAGTCCTCTGCCATTGACTTCCGAGCAAACCTGCGGAAACGCGAGGTTGCCAAGGACACTGGCACTCGAGCCGAGCCCGAATTCAAGAACTTGTTTGGCAAACTTAAAAAGACTGAGACGCGCAACTATGTCGCACCTGACGAGCTCAAGGGCAACATCCTCCGAGGGAAAGCTGCACTCAATGTCACTGGTGGCCCGAAGAAAACTCAGCGTGTCGATGAGCTTAAGGAGAGTATTCTGAAGCGGAAAGAGGAAATGAAGGCTAGCGGGGGATCTATCAGGCGCAATACACTGGGAGAAAAGGATGTCCCTGAGAAGCCTGCTGCTGCTGTGCCTGAAGCCATTGCGAAGCGCCAGCTCATGAACAAGACAACTAGCGTCAAGCAAGATGACGAGCAGACCCGTCCAATGTCCCCAGCGGATTCTACAGTGGAACAGCCTCTATCTCCACCCCCACTGGCTGAAAAATTCATTCCCGCAGCAAAGCCAGAGGTCATCTCGCCAATTCCTAGCCCGGAGCCTGCTATTGTCATGGAGCCGGAGCCAATTTCGAGCCCCAAGGAAACCCGCAAATTCATCGCTGAGGATGTTAGCACAGAGGTTGCGCCGGAACCAAAATCTGCCCGCGAGACAGCTAGCTCGGTTCGTGGCTTGCCATCAGCGAGACGACCAACAGCAACCACTCCCACTGTGAATCCATACTCGGCTGCCAAGGGAAAGCTCGCAGGCCGAATCAACCCTGCTCTAGCAAATATTCTCTCTCGTGGCCCCCCGATTGCAAGCGATGGTCCTAGGAAAGATCTGGTGGTTTCGCCCTCTGGCGAGAGCTCGCCTTCGACTCCCTCAGCACCGCTTACACACATGACGAAAGCCCGCGCTAGAGGACCCAAGAGAAGACTGCCTGGTGGCTCTGCTGTTCCAGCCGCTCCAGCTGCTGTCTCATCCGCGCAGGATACTACGGAGGTTGGTGCCATTTCTTCTCCTGAAGTCCCATCCTCGCAGACAATTCCTGAGCCCGAGGTCTCTCCAGAGCCTTACTCGGAGAACCTGCCGAAAGAAAGCCCGGTTCCCAATACTGAAACCGCTCGAGCAGAGAGCCCCGTTACCACGAAACAGCTCCCGGGCGTAAGAACCAGCCTCCAGAATGCTCTCAACAGCGGACTGCAATTTAGACTGGGTAGCATGTCGCCTGTATCACCGATGTCGCCCGTTTCTCCGACCTCGCCCATTCTCACACGAGACGCAAACGCCCCTCAATCTCCCAGCGGTCACAGCGATAAAGAGAACGTCAGCCATGAACTCCGTTCTCCGAGGGATGTAAGCCCGCCACCAAGCCCCCTTTCAACCAGGCCACCTGTCCCACCCAAGCCAACATCGTCGCCATCGCCGGTATCATCATCGCCTTCAACTCCCATAGCCAGGCCACAATGGGCGCAGCCTCCTCGATATGCGTCCCCTTCTTCTCCGTCACCTCTACGGACAAGCTTTAGAGAAAACCAGATGGACACGCCGGCCACCCAACCCCAGAAACCGCTTCCTGGCGTGAGCGTTGCCGACTCTTCGTCTAGATCCAAGGCTCTTCCATCTCCACCGGTTCCTTCTAGGCAGTCCGATATCTCACTTAACAAGCCCCATCATTCGCACCGGTTGTCGCGGAAAATGTCCGCCCCCTCTCTAGTTGCACAGGCAGCCGAGGCTCGCGAAGTCATCGGTGGTTTCTTCAAGTCCTTCCCCAATCCGCGAGACCGTATGAACATCGACCCACAGTTGATGTTGACGACCAAACCTGATGCGACAAAGATCAGAACTGTCAAGCGCTACATCTGGGAGCTGACGGGTGATGGAAAGAGACAAGAACTTCCTATCAACCAGGAGTATGTCCTATACGAAGGAAGCATGTATCTATGTGTGCATCAGTTCGAAGCACAGGGTAGCAGCAGCACCGAAGTGTATCTCTGGTGTGGAGATGATGTCCCAGAAGCGGCGTTGGAAGACGCGCAGCTGTTTGCTCGCAAGGTGGGCCGTGAGAACGGCTGCAAGTTGGTCGTGGTTCGACAAGGCAAGGAGCCTGTGCGATTCATTCAAGCACTCGGTGGAATTATTATCACGCGCCGTGGATTCAGTTCTCGCTCCAACTCGTCTGCTTTGTACATGCTCTGCGGTCGAAAGCATATGGGCCAGATGGCCTTTGACGAAGTCGATTACTCACTACGCAACCTGTGCTCGGGGTTCCCATTCGTGATCTCCGCGCCTTTCGGCAAATTGTACCTCTGGAAAGGTCGGGGCAGCGGTCCGGAGGAAACAGGTGCAGCTCGGTTGATCAGCATGGATCTCGGTTTGACTGGGGAATTTGAAGAGTGTGACGAGGGCCAAGAACCAGAATGCTTCTTTGAAGACTTCGCCGGTTCTAGTGAAGGCAATTCCCTTTTGACCTCGGACTACTGGCAATTGAAGCCGAAGTACGATCACTTCCGCACAAGGCTGCTCCGTGTCGACCATGAACTGGCCCAGCCAACCCGCTTCTGGATGCGCCGTCCTGGCTCGGGGTCACCGGTTGTTCGGCCGAATGACACTGTCCAGGAGATCGAGCCGTTCTGCTACAAAGATCTGACGGAGAAGGATGTTTACGTCCTAGACACGTTCTTCGAGATCTATGTGTAAGTTTACCTAATTTAACCCCTCAAACTTAACAATCACTGATGACAATGCAGCATCGTCGGCGAACACGCCTCCCAGAAATCAGCCGACTTCGCCTCCGCAGTTGTCTTCGCCCACGAGTACGGCATCCTCGCCGCATCTCTTCAAGACCGCCCATTCATCCCCAAGAGTTTCGTCGCACTAGGCGGTATCCCAGACCGATGCCAAAGCGCATTCCGCAAATGGGACCCTCATTCCCTCAGCGCACCCTGCCTGTACCCTCTCGAGGTGGCCATTGAAGCTATCCGCTCACACCAGCGAGGAGATTAAATTTCATGCTATGTATTGTTGCATGTCTGTGATATTCTCCATTTTCCCATGTGTTCTTCTTTTTGTATCTTCCTGCGGTTCTTTTTTTTCTCATTTCTCTGTGCATATTTCGGTTTGTAAAGAGAGCATCTACGGCAGGGGAGGATGGAGTCTTTCTTGATTTCCTTCATGTCTGTCATCTTGATCATTGGTGCACTATGCCCTAGAGGAGGGGAGCATCGCGGGAGCATTCTGGGCTGTACATCTACTACATTTAACATTTGAGACATCTTCGGTATATGCATAAATCAAGGACCCGTTTTTGTGGAGTGAATTTCCTCATTGATCATGCTTGGAAAGATAAATCGACCTAGTGATATTGCCTTGAGCTATCTAGGTAGACCTTTCGTCCGATCCCTTAGTTCAAGCCATTCCTATGTTAGTTTGTAACACGTGTAACATGTAGTTCCAATTTCCACTCCTCTCTGAGCCATTGGCTTGGTACTTCATCCCCCTTTCCAACCGCGTAGCTGTCATATTCGTCACCCATAACCATCTTCTCCGGTGCGACCTCCATCTCAGCAAGCTTGTCGGCCGATGAAAGCATGCCAGGTGGTCTGCCACTTGGTTGTTCACCTCCTGCTTCGATATCTGAGGGCAGCTTCGACGGGGCCCAATGATATGAACTCTCTAAGTGAACGAAAAGTCGGGCTAGCCACGCCCTCGGTGGTGTGCCCAGCGGCTTCAAGAGCAAATGCGCGTCCCTTTCCAGAATATGCAGCTCATATTCGAAAGACCAGTTGTAGCCGTGACGTGGTGTTCTGATATGTACGACAAGAGTCAGATTCCCGGCGTTGACCCACTCTTTCAGATACTTGACAGTAATAAGCCAGTATCGGGAAGGCTAGTCCATCTTGCAAGTAATTGCTCTGCATGCCGATCAGCGGGAAAACAATCTCCAGAGTACGCATCAGCCTCAGCGCCCTTGGTCCAACTCTTTCCATGAAGCTCTTAGTTGTATCACCCTGCGCCACCTCAACTGGACGCGTATAATCAAATGGTAAAAGACCTACGCCATCTTTGACGAAGGAAGGTTCGACGAGCGGCATTGTTCCACTTCCAAACACGCAATTTATGGTGTTTATGTGTGGCAAAATCACGACGCGGTTCTTAGTATAGAGAACCCGAATGGCCTCATCATACATTGCTCGGCTTGTCGGGAGTATTGCCACATAGTCTCGGCAATGGTTGCGCATATATTGAGAGGAATATGCTCCACGTCTAGCCCACATGCAAAAGTCTCCACCCGCGGAGACATAAGCATCACAGGGCTTAGCCCTCTTGCGGAGTTCATAGATATGCTGATCAATCGAACGCTCTTTCATAGGGAATGTAGCAGGCTTGTCCATAAATCCAGCGTGCGGGCTCCAGTAAAGCGTGTGATAGGGAGTAACGAGATCGGTGAATCCGAGAATGAGCTGTCGAATTTCCGCCGGTAAGTCAACGAAGCGGAATGGGCTTGAGACCGGTGTGTCGGGGATTTGGAGTTTGAGAACTGTTTGGCGAGCATAGGCCGCAAAGGACGGACGGAACGCAATCCCAGCTCCAAAAGCTGACCTGCGAGTCCTTGCAGAGGCTTTAACACAGCCTCTAACTTTTCCCGGTCCATAGTCTCACAGATGACATGGAGTCTCAATTTCTCCAACTTTCCATGCGTCAAAAGATTTGTGGCGGCTGACTGCCACTTGTTGACTCAGGCCCAGGCAAGACCATCGAGCAGTGAAGGCTTACATCTATAGTCGACATATAGATGCATGTAGACATTCCTCAGAAAGGAGCAGGAGTGAGGAGTAAGTTGGCTCAGGCTGACCAGATCCTTATTGAAGCCACGATCGCTGGAGGGATCTTTCTTGTAGAGACGGGTATTCCAGCTCAGCAGAAAGGCTTCTACCTCGTGATGTACTTGTTGACAGACGCTCAAAAGACTGGATGTGACATGGTGATCGGCCTCGGGGATTCGGTAACGAAACTGAGCCAAACCAGCGTATGGGAACAAGGTGTAGGAGTCTATGACCCCTCCAGCGAATAAGTAGATTCGCTGGCGGATTGATTCTGGGAGTTTCAGAAATGAGCAGGCATCTTCGTTCATCTGGACAAGCTTTGAAATTGATTAGCGAGGTTCTTGAGAGATATTCTTGAGAAAACTGACGAGGAGATTGGGGTGAGCAGCGAGTGAAGAGGCAGCTGATCAGGAGACCGGCGAGGGAAGCGACGGTAAAGCGAAGTGACGACCACCAGGGTTCAGTCAGAAAGGGAAGTCGGTGCCCGGGAGATAGTGAGAGTGTGAAAATGCATGGGAACAAAACCCAGCTCTTCTTGGCTTCCGCCGACCACTTTGATGTCGGAGATCCAGCATACCTAGTACAGATCCTCAAGTACATTTTCAAACATCTCATCACCGATGTGGATATTCCCAACGCTCCTTTTTTCTTTTGCAAAGATGGATATGACGAGCCTCTTGAGCATAGTATCCATCTTCTCATATATGTTGACATGTAGTCTACAGGGCAAGACTAGAAGATTCCTAAATGGCTATCGTACTGGCTTTTCTGAGAAACTTGATATTGTATAAATGCATAAATTAGCAAAGTTCCTTTGACTGATTCAATCTATCGAGTTAACCTAGGCGATATGAATAATCATGAGCCCGAGGCGGTATGTATCTGTCGGATATTCCTCCCCTGAGACTGCTTCCAACCAAATGCCCATCCTCTATGGGCCTGAAATAAACCGCTTCCATTCATCTTGGAGCCAAGGGCTCGGAAGCTCCTCTCCCTTTCCAACCGCGTAACTATTGTAGTCGTCCCCCATCACTAGCTTTTCCAGAGTGATCTCCATTTTGGCAAACGTCTCATTGCACAAAGGCATGCCAGGTGGTCTGGCACTTGGATTTTTAGTCCCGCTTCCGGCAGTTTTGGGCGCTTCAAGATCTGGAGGCAACTTTGAAGGTGCTCAATGGTAGAGGTTCTCTAGATGGACGAATAGTCTGGAAAAATGATTCCTCGGAAGCTTTTGCAGTGGTCTCAGGAGCCAGGGTGCCATCGTTTCCATCTTTCGTACCGCATCTTCGAATGGCCAGTCGAACGCACTGTGTGGCGATCTGATATGGATGACCAGGTTCAAATTCGCGGCATCCGGGTGCGCGAGCACAAGGGCCAGATAATTGACAGCATCCAACCATTGCCTGTAAGCTGGGGTTTCATGTAGGAAGCTGACATGCAATCCAATAAGTGGAAACACGATCTCCAGAGTTCGGATATTTCTTAGGCCTGTCAAACCGATGTGTTCAATGAAGAGCTTTGTGGCATCATGCCACGCCAAATTCGCCAGATAGACATTGTTGCGATGAGCTTGACCGGATGGGGCGTGAGGTTGCCCTGGAGGATTCTCGCTGAAGCGGTAAGGCTGGAATGGTAGTTGTCCTGTCGCGGCAAAAACACATCCTGTGGATTGAGTGTTGGTCGAATAACAATTCGGTTGTTCATGTAGAATGAATGCATGGCCTCGTGATACATCGCACGGCTGGTCAGCAGTAGTGGCAAGACGCCGTGGCGATGATTGCGCTCGCACCGGGTAGAATATGCTCCCGAATAATTGCGCATGCAGAAGTCTCCAGCTTCTAAGGAAGAAGCATCACATCTGGAGGCCAAGCGGCGTGCGTAACCATTCTGTTTGGGGCTGGCAGGCTCATCATGACTCTTGGGGCCAATGCTTCTTGTGAATTTGGTGATAGGATCCCAATAAACTCTTCCATCCGGAGTGGCAAGATCAGTGTATCCAAGTATCAGACATCGAAGTTCTGCCGGGAGATCGAAGAAGCGGAATGGCTTTTCAGGCGTTGGGTCCGGGAGTTGAGCTTGAAGACTTGTGCGTCGAGCACAAGCCGCAAAGGATGGGTGGAGACGTAGCTCCAGCTCCAAAAGCTGACCTGCGATCCCTTCCAAAGGCTCGAGGACGGCCTCTAGCTTTGCTCGATCCATCGTTTCGCAGATCACATGGAGCCTCAACTTCTCAAGCGTTCCATGTGCCAAGAAATTTGTGACAGCCGCCTGCCACTTGGTGATGCATTCTTCCTTCAAGGAGTTGAACTCAGGTCGGGCAGGATTCTCGTTGACATAGAGCTTGACGTAGACGTTTCGCAACAAGGAGCCAGAACGAGGGGAAAATTTGCTGAGAGTGTCCAAGCTCTCATAGTTTGTCCGTTCAATCGCCTCGTAGACCTGGGTGTTCCGGCTAAGCAGAACCGCTTCCACCTCGTCATGGACCTGGTGGCAGACGCCCAAAAGGGCGGCGGAGACGCGGTACTCGGCGTCATGCTTCTTGATGATATCCGTTGATTCCGTTGAGCACTCTCCAATGTATGGATATGAGATGTGCCTTTCTGTGACCAGGCCAGCGAATAAATAGATCCGCTGGCGAATTGACTCTGGTAGTTCCAAGAACATCTTGAGGAGATTCAAAGCTGGTGAGAGGTTTTCCTGGGAAGATTGTTGAGAAGGTGAAGGTTCTTGAGAAGGTGTAGGCTCCTGAGAAGACGTGAGGCTCCTGAGAAGGCGTAAGAATCCTGAGAAGATGTGAGAATCCTGAGAAGGTGGAAGAATCTTGAGAAGGTGGAAGAATCTTGAGAAGGTGGAAGAATCTTGAGAAGGTGGAAGAATCTTGAGAAGGTGGAAGAATCTTGAGAAGGTGTAAGGTGCAGCTCCTGAGAAGATCTAAGGCTCCTGAGAAGGTGAGAGGCTCTTGAGAGAACTGACGATGACCTCAGATCAGTGACAAACCAGATGATAAAGGAGTGACCAGTGAGTGAAGAGGAGACCGGCGAGTGAAGCGGTGGTGAGGTGCAGTGGATGGGAGGACTACTAGTGGGATGTTTACAAACATCTCATATCCCCAAAGCTCTCGTCCCTATTTCATTTTGCAAAGCATGTCTATTTTCTGTATATTCATCTTCTTATATATGCACGTTTATAGTATACCAGGTAAGACTAGAAGAGTCTCATATGTATTAGCTTTTTCAAGAAGATCAAGTATGCATAGAGACAGCTGACCTGACCGTTACCTCATTACATAGTCAAGATAGAAAAGGATATGCTCTAAAAAGTTCCATCCTTCCATGATAGTTGCAGTCTCGTGGAAGCTACAAGAATGAACAAAGTCCAATTGGACGTACTTGTGTATGAAAATGCTGGAAATGACAACCGAAATGAGTTGGACCCGGCCAGTATTACTACAAAGAGATACTACGAGAAATGAACTAGTATATTCATGGATATCATTCAATATACAGACAGTATGTACTACTAAGTATGAGATAACCTTACCCAAAACGGCAACTGTCATCCTCGGCCTATCGCATCAGCGATCGATCGATCGGCGATTGTCAACATTACCGGTTTCGATTCATTTGCAGCCCTGACGAAATTGTCAGATTCCTTCATCAGATCAAGGAGAATGTTAAGTTAAATAGGCAACAATTCAAGGTGGAGGAGTGGGCGGGGTGGGCCGATCCCCAATGATCGCGCATTTCGCCATCACGACACTTTTTTTTTTTTTTTTTTTTTCCTTTTAGTTTTAGCGTGCCGTGCCATTCTCGTCTTCCACCACCTCTTCCCTCTTCTCCCCCTTTATCTCTTCCCCCACTACCTCCCGAGAGGATCCCCAGTAACCTCCAGACGATGTGATAGACCTACACTATGTGGTGATACATCCCGATCAATTCACTACACATCCTGCCATGGACGCTTCCATCTCCCGCGAGCTGTCAAAGCTCAACCCCGCGGTCCCGTTCCGCGCCTCGACCGACCACCTGCATCACACCTGGGCCAAGACCTTCTTCTCCCGACCGGATCTTTACGTTCGCCCTCAATCCATCGCGGAAGTCCAGCAGCTGGTCACCCTCGCCCGTCGCTGTCGCCGCCGCCTGGTGACTGTCGGTAGCGGCCATTCCCCGTCCGATTTGACCTGTACCTCGTCCTGGCTCGTCAACCTCGATGACTTCAATCGCATTCTGCATATCGATACCGAGACCCGCTTGGTGACTGTTGAGGCCGGAATTCGCTTGTATGAGCTGGGGCCGAAGCTGGAGGAACAAGGGTTGACACTGGAGAACCTGGGCAGCATTGACAGTCAGTCAATAGCGGGTGTCATTGCCACCGGTACCCATGGCAGCTCTCTGCGCCATGGCCTGCTCTCGGAGTGCATCGAGTCTCTTAGTCTGGTGCTATCGAACGGCCAGCTGGTGCGCTGCAGTGCCACCAACAATCCCGATCTCTTCCGTGCCGCGCTGGTCTCCCTGGGCGCGCTCGGAATTGTGGTCGAGGTGACCTTCAGGGCAAGGCCCGCGTTCAACATTGCCTGGCGCCAGCAGAGATATTCTCTGTCCAAGTTGTTGAGTGAATGGTCCACTGGACTGTGGACATCGCATGAGTTTGTCCGTGTCTGGTGGATGCCTTATGAGAAGGGCGCCATCGTCTGGCACGCTGATCCCACTGACCAGCCCCTCCGCGCGCCGCCCAAGAACTTTTACGGCGAGTGGTTCGGATATCACGTTTACCATAACCTCCTTGCGCTGTCCTCTTACTTCCCCCGTATTCTGCCATGGGTTGAGTGGTTCATTTTTGGTATGCAATACGGGTTCCGCCCAGGAGCAACCATTTCCGAGGCCGTCGAGCCGGCACGCGCCGGTCTGCTGATGAACTGCCTGTACTCGCAGTTCGTCAATGAGTGGGCGCTGCCCCTCGAAAAGGGTCCCGAGGCCATCATCCGCCTCTCCGCGTGGCTGCACGGGGACCTGGAGACCGCGCGCATTCCCTTCTCTCCCAAGGGTCTGTGGGTGCACTGCCCAGTCGAGGTGCGAGTGTCGGACTCGAGCAAGAATCCTAACCCGCGTCCTTTCCTGGATCCCACCTGTCGCGACGGGCCCACGCTCTACCTGAACGCCACTCTGTACCGACCGTATCTCCGAGATCCGCCCTGTCGCAAGCGGTATTATGAGGCCTTCGAGTGGCTCATGCGGGACATGGGCGCTAGACCTCACTGGGCGAAAAACTTTAGCACCCTGGACTCGACGGAGCTTCATCGGTTATACAAGGATGACATGGACGGGTGGCTGAAGGTGCGGCAAGAGGTTGACCCCGAGGGCATGTTCTTGGGTGAATGGCATTGTCGCAACCTGCCCGTGGTCGCTGCCTCCGACCATGAGGATCAGTTGCTTCTGGTGGAGCGTGAGAGCCACCTTCGCAAGGTAGACATCAGCGGCGCTGGTGATGGCCTTGAGTGGATTGGCGAACGCCGGTGGAGGACTCAAAGCCATTTGGAGGAGGATCGCATGTCTGAGCTACCGCCCGACCACTCAGCGCCTAGTCCACCAACCACGGCGACAAGCGAGGAGAGTTTTGACTTGCTTGCAAAGGGCGAGGCTAGCATGCTACTCCATGGAGCGTGATTAATTGCCATCCATTGACCAACACACACAAACACTGTCGAGGGTCGAAAGCGAGGAGCAAACAAGGCCCGTGTGGACTGGTCGGGTAGATTCGCCGAGACGTGCTGTGCCTGGCAGAGGAGAACGAGGAACAAGACGAATGAAAAACGCCAGAAATGATCAACTGTCCCGCTGTTCTGACATGGACTGACATGAACCTCCTGTGGACTTGGCCTATGGGACGCCTGCTTGGCGGTTCTTAATGCAGGATGAACACATTGTCACGTCCTTTTTGCCTATTTTTTCTGTTCTAGTGTCCAATCTGACAGACTGGGCCTCGAAAATGAGGCAGACGCAGGAATTGTCCGGTGATTTCCTGCTATTTTAATGCTTTTTGACACTTATGTTAGGCCCCTCAGTATAAGAGAGGGGTTGATATTTAGATCTGGTCGTTAGATAGAAGTGCCAAACACATGGAGTTTCTCCCCACTCAATAGAGGTCTTTTTAAGAATACAGATATAGATCAAATCCTTCAGATTCTTTCTCAAATAGAACTAGGTAACTTATCCTGCACCTCGCAACTGCAGATCTACCAACGTCACCCAGCACGACAGCTGCTCATGCCCGCTTATAGGGCTATGCCCAAACATCCCCCATCGAAGCTAGCAGGCCATAGGGCGTGATATGTTTAGTTCTTGCATATTTTATACCTCTGACAATGCAGGTATAGGCATCACTCACCAGCGCGGTCTTTCATTATGTCTCCCCGATGGCATTCGTTTCTCCCAGGATGACATGGACGTGAATCCTTCTATCCATCAACCTGCGCTGTCTTTCCTTTCTCAGCCCAACCCCCTACCCCGGTTCCTCAGCTGAGAGGAAAGATAAATTTAATTACTACTAAAATAGAATCAATACGATATATAGCCTTAGCTAAGAGATTAAATTGGGAAACAATGGATTATCCGGGCCAAAACCCGATACCCGTAAGCTGCAAAGCCCGAGCTCGAGAGCTCGAGCTCCAAATGGGGTAACCAGTCGGCCTTGCCGGGGTTTAGGTTAGTAGCTATACAATTGATCGAACTCCATGGCCGTTACACGGCGGATGGGGTTGTGCTGCAGAGGAGCTGGAGCTAAGACTACTAGCATGATGCAAGACACAACAGACACACAGATCCATAGTGATAAAGCGAGTGGAATAGGCAGAATGGGTGAGATGGGCAATGTGGGATACACAAAAGATGATCTTAGATCAATGCCGATCGGGTGGTTCTGATCTGGACGTGTTGTTGTGTTTCTATTGTCTTTGTTGTGCAGGGAGATAGCGTTGGTTAAGGAGATCATATCATAGTTGATCATGTAGATGTTCGAGGGATGGAATAGTTGAGATCTATACATTTTGTAGAGTGGACATGACGGATACATTGAGGTGTAGTCTACAAAGACATGAGCTATACATGTTACTAAGTATATAATATAGACTTCATACCTAAGTCGGGCTCTATTTCTAAACCATCTTCATTCTACTAGTAATCCCCCTTCAGGCGCCCAACACCTCTCTACTTACTATCCTGTACATACCTTTCGAATCCTTCATTTCATTTACCCGACCTTGACAACTAACTGCCCCATCAAGTCAAAAGGCGGATAGCTGAAAAAGGTTGACATCAGGAGAATAACCCCCATTTCTCATTCTCCCCTTCTCTCATTCCTCCCCTGCAGACCAAATGTCAATTCCGTACCCCCCAATTTCATGGCTTTCTCCCTTTTTCTCCCGGGGTCACCCATGGTCAAGGGCATATCACCATGTACCACGTTTCGGTGCATTGGCTGCAAGGATATTATATCAGGTGATGGGACCGAAAGAAACAAGTACTGTACACCGCTTGCGACCGAATCAAATTTAAGCAGCATGACTGACAGAGCCAGAAAGCAAGAGATCATCAGCAGAAGCAGAGTGGACAGGGGGGTCTGGTTGGTTCAGGGCTGCCATTCAACGGTACAGACAGACCAGTAAGCTGGAGTAAATCCAGTGACTAAAGTGACTTTGGATTTTACTCATCTTTACAGGACCCTGGGGTGTTCCAGCGGGCGTGTGACGAGATTCTCATTCTCATTGCGATTGCCTCGACCGCACGGACGAAATCAGAGCACTGGGGGCGGAGTATTGACCCTGTTCTCTTTCTCTCTCGCTGCCTAAACGACCGGGGGGAAGTGTGAGATCTGAGATGGGTATAGCCTGTGACTTCGAACCCGTATAGGATGAGTATGTTGACTGTTGACAGGGTGAAGAGTCAAGATGGCTTGTCCGTGTGCCGAAGCCCGGATCCACTGGGCGGCTCGGACCGTGTCCATCAAGTATCCATCAAGTATCCATCAAATGTCATCGCAGCCATCGCAGACATCGCAGCGAATATGCAACTTAATGCATTACCTCCCCACTTGTTAGGTCCTGCTTGGTTAACTAGTGCGTGTCCACTGAACAACGACGTGGAAACTATTGAAACCATCATGACAGTCACTGCCAGGATGACCACTGACCAGCCACTAATTTGGTCTGTCTCACTCGCTCTTCACCTTACAAGTGGCCCGTGGCCAGTGGCTGCACGCTACCTATACAATTACCTTGACCCTTTGTCTCGGTTCCACTCATCGCTGTCGACGGGGACCCCTGCGTTGTACCTCCCACAGCCATAAAAAATGTCGCGAGACCCTCGAACGGCCGTTCCCCAGTTGATATTCTGACAGACCCCTCACCCCTCCACGTCACCCTTTGGTATTGATCCCATCAGCCCCCTCTCCCCTCTGGGTACTAGGGGCACCTGTGTGCTGTGTGCTGATGCGGGGCAGAGGAGAGAGGGGAGGGGGGTGGGATGAGGGGTGTGCTTGATACTTTTTTTGGTTGTTCGTGGTCAAGCTGGTCGAAATTAACCACTCAGATCATTCAGATGGGTTGGCCCCGGCTTGCGCTGCACAACTGATCATTTTTTTTATTCCATAGAAATCATCTTGATCAAGTATGTCTGTTTGCAATGAATGAGGCTGTTTTGCGCTGCAGATAATTCTCATATACCTCCCCCCTCCCCACCTGCTCAATCTATCCCTCCTACCTATCGGTCATAGCTTTCTACCCTTGCTTTTTGTTGGCTGTGATTTCTAGCTTATCTATATTACCCTCCTCTAAATCCTATCTTTTACGTGCATTTTTTATACTCTATACTATATCCGACTCTTTTTTTCGCCTTTCGCGCGTATCTCGGTCGGGTGCCTGCGCCTACGTCTTCCAGGGTATAAACCAACCATGACCTGGCAACCTAAGCTGCGCCCCAAGGGTTTCCCACATAGTCTTGATGAATTTGCTGTGGCCTCATTGTCAGAGTTGGAGCATCGATCGAGGACGGGCGATGGGAAACGCGATCAGCGGGTTTTCCGGGTTAAGCGGAAGCATGTCCTCAAGGCTTGTGATCGTTGCCGCGTGAAGAAAACCAAGGTAGGTTATTTACAACAACATTAGCATGCCACTGATGTTAACTTATTTCTGGCAGTGTGATGGCAAACAGCCTTGCAATCGTTGCTCGGTATACAATCACCCATGTTTATTCCGCGAGAGGAAAGCGACCCAAACGAAAGTATACTCTCGAGGGTGAGCTTTCTCGATACTTTGCGACATCAGCAAAGGAAAGAACTAACCAGTAATACAAACATCTACAGATTCGTCGAGATGCTCGAATCTCATCACTCACTAGTAGTCAAAGCCCTCCAAAAACTATACAAATTCTGCATCACCAAAGAAGACTTCCCGGGCGAACCCCTCGCCGAAGCACCAGACGGCCACCCACTCACCCACGCAATCCTCGATCGCCTAGGTCTCATCAAACAAGCCGAAGAAAACGCAGATGAACCAGACGAGGACTCGGAAGATCTTCGCTATTTACGACTACTCTCCACATCAACAGAATGCAGCGCCACCGCAGAACCCTCACCAGAACCAACTACACCCCCCGAACCCTCGCCGACGACAATCTCCTCCCGACCCTCCATCTGCAATTCCCTCCTCACCCCGATGACAAGTCGAAGTAATTCAAATTGGCAGTGGGATTTACAGTCTGTTCAACAAGCTAACTATAGTTACCCAGACACGGGGTTTCATCAGGGTATGCTCTCCATGCAACAAAGGCCGTCTATCACATCCGCGGATCTAAATGCGGGTGAAATCTCGCCTCATGTTGATATACCATCTGCGTCGGCGATTTCACATGGTCCACAGCTCCATGAACAGCAGTCTTTTGCGTATTTTCTTGATGGTGGTTGCGATGCTTCTGGTGGTTCGTCATCAAATGCTAAGAATGATGTTCGATTGCAGACTGGGATTATACCAGATACGCATTCCCATCCGATGAGTGGGTTATCGAGTGACTTGCTGAGTGACTTTCAATTCTCGACGCATGGGCCTTCGCTTTATCCTGGATTTACTCCGGGGTGGTCATTTCCCTCTGCGTGAGGAGGTCTTTTATCTTTTGTTTCTTGTCTTTCTTTTCCCCGCTCTTGATGCGAGCAATACCAAGATCGTCAATTAGCATTTCATCTCCATTTTCCCTCTATATCTCTTTCCTTGGTCTATGATTGGAATCCCAATTTCAAGGTTTGTGGTACGGCTTGTGGTTTGTCTGGTCTCCCTTTCCCAGTTGCAGCTATCTTCATGAGAGAGAATGAACGAGATCGTGTCGGTAGTCAAGCTACTACAGTACATAGAGCTGGCGTATCGGTGTTACGAGTATAAAGGACCGGAGCCAAGGAGCCCATGTCATTGGGAATATCTGGCGTATTGGTCATTTCTGCTTTTCTAAGGGCTATGGGGAGGACTCCCAGGGTTATTGTCTTCTGTTTCTAGTCTTCTTCATAGCGATTTATATCCCTTCTTCCGGGTATCTACCAATGTTCATTTTTGCTATTATCAGATGAGTTTCCTCGATAGAACGAAGGTGTTGAGATTCTATGCGTGGCAAGGACTATCACGACAAATGAGCTAGCTTAAAATATGATCCTGCTCTATAATCAGATCAACCAAACTCCAACCCCAGCAGCCCCGACCCTGTATACTATACCCAACCCTTTACTCAGATCCCCCTCCCCTCTATCTAGATCTGGACGTCCATCCCCAAAACACAAACCGAATCTACATACCACCCACTCACATCAACCAACACCATGGAATCTGTACTAACTCTCCAAACGCCACCATCCTCGCAACACGAACCGGAATCCACCCTCAACCACGCCATCCCCACCGAAACCATAACAAAAGGCACACAAAGGAGAACAGTGCGCTTGCTTCGAGATTCGTACGAGTTCAAGCTAAGAGCTACTACAGTACACCAGTGGCCAAAGCCAAAGACAAAAGGGTATGACGACCTGCAGCGCAAAGACCAACCAACCGCCATGACACCCTTACATGCCCGGGGATGGAATGTAAAAGTTTACAACGCTAGATGCAGATGTAGATCCCTACGCAGAGGTCGAGTAGGCCTAGTGGTTATGTTTTATTTCTTATAGTTGTGCGGGTGTGGCAGAAGGTAGACATTTTGTATTCCCAGAGTCTATTTTCGGCGGTGGACCGGGGTTTTTATTGTGTTGTGGAGGAACGTGGACATAGAGATGAGAGAGGGTTAGAGAGAAGGAGGAGGAGGAGGAGGAATGCAGCTCGAAGCGAGGATGGAAACACCAAGATGAAAAAAGAGACAGAGACACCCGAAGAATACACCCAATAGGACAATGACCATAGTGGGAGGAAAAGGCATAAGGGAAAAAGGAAGAATAGGCATGTCCGATGGCAAAAAGGTGATAGAACAAAAAAAATGAAACCCCAGAGAGAACTGATCCTAATCAATCAGAACAATGTCGCACAAGTCCCGCGTACAATCCATCAATCAATGCAAGGTAAATGCGATCAATCCTCATCCTCCGTCTCGGTGTTGGTGTCGCTAGTATCGCCCGCGTCGCCTTCGGTGTCACTTTCCTCAGTGGAGGACTCGGAAGGCTTCCTGGACTTCTTAGGCTTAGGAGCCTGGCCAGTCTTGAGCGCCTGCATTTGACCGGCGATAGAATCTGGAGCGAAACAGTAAACATTAGCATTCGGCCTACACAACTGATAACAACCGCGCACAAATGCCGCGACACAAGTACGGGAGGAACAACTTACCCTCATCCGGTTCGCTGATATCTTCTTCTTCTTCCAAGGCAGCCGCCTTGGCGGGGTCGTCAATATGCAAGGTAATCTCCATCTTGGTGTCTAGGCCCAGATAGCTGTCGCAGATCATGTGCATGACGAAGGTGAAGTCGCCGACCTGCGGAGGCGCCTGGAACTGCATCTTGAGGGTCTGCACATTGAACGTGGGCTTGCCAGACTCGTCGATGATCGGCTTGTCAAAAGTGGTGAATGTGAAGGGAGGCACGGCCATCTTGCCTTGTTTGGCGTCGGCTAGGAAGATATGCCAGCGGGGGGAGTGATCGCGGGCAAAGTAGGGAGCGTGTGCGAGGGGAGGTTGGATGTTCTCAATCTTGTTCTCAACCTTCTTGCCATCGACCATCTTGGTAGCACGATTCTTGGCCGGCTTGCGGCCCATCAGTGCGTCGAGGTCATCCTCATCAGGGTCAATGTCCTCCAAGTCGAGCTCGTTGATTTGCGGCACCTGCGTGTACCCCGGCGGGACGAACCGTGCCTTCACAACCAGCTGTACCAGACTGCTGGGAGTAATGACCTTCTCACCCATGACCTTGAAGAATGCCTTGGAAACCTCCAGCGCGGGTAGTTGACGGGCCACCGTAACGGCATCTGTGTATTGCTTCTCGGACAGTAGACCAGGACCAACAGTAAGCTTGCGGCGCTGATCCTCGGCCAACCTCATGAACTTCTGAACCGTCCAGTGCTCCTTGGCGTCCTCGCCTTCCACGGACTTGACAACTGACTCGGTGAAGTTGGGCAGCTGCAAAAGTGGTGATGAGCCGGGGGCAATAGCCTGGATCAAGTTCTGAGAGACCTGGAAAGCGCCGAGAATCGGGCGAAGACTGCCAAATGCCAATGAAATCGCGTTAAAGGCTTCGCCTAGTGAGAGAGCAATAGGAGCAGCTTCGTATTTCTCCGAATCAAGGGTCGCGTCGCCAAGATCGATACGGCCGAGATACGCCCACAGCAAAGCCAAAGCCTTACGTCGGGAAGAGTTGTCCATTTGCTTGATAGCCTGACGGTCCTTGGGAGAAAGGAAGGTCAATTCCTCAGCCAGAACCTTCTTTTCCAATTTTGCGAGCCCAGCTTCAGCTTGAGCTCCCTTGAGCATCTCCTTGAACTCTTCGCCAGAAGACAGAGCGTTGACAATGTCACCGTCCAAGATATCCTCCTTGTACTCGCGGAAGATGTTACCAGCGCTAGCAACAAGAACACGCTCCTTAGTGTAGCGCTGAGATCCATACCACCACTTTCCGACAATGTAGGGCAGAAGAACACCCAACAGAGCACCGTACACCAAAAGTACGTATTTTCCATTGCCGTCCATAACGATAAGCTTGGGAAGAGCGATGCCAATGCTGAAGCTCTGCTTGCCATCGGGGTGGCCATATTGGAGGTAGTTGTTTCGGATTTCTTCGTCAGTAAGTGCTTTATAAGCCTTGGTGAGCTCTACGAAACGCTCGTTGAGCATCTCCATAGTCTCATTCTTGGCGGGATCGGGGCGGACTTTATCAGGGTGGTAGATGAGGGAGAGGCGCTTGTAGTGGCGAGAAATAGCTCTTTCGTCCGCACTCTATAAGCGATTATATGTCAGTTTGAGAGTTCTTTGGCTGTACCAGGAGACCGCGGCAACTGCTGCAGCTGCCAGCCCCGCTGTGCTCGGAACTCCACACAACGTACCCTTGAGACGCCCAAAATTTCATATGGATCATATAATTTGGCGACCGTCCGGGCCGTCACAAGAATGAGATACACCATCCAGGCCATGACCACGTAGCCCACAATCACTGTGATGATGCGCTTAATTCGGCGCTCCTTGCGCAAGCGCTTGCGCTTCTGCGCCTCGACGAGATCAGCATGTTCGGGCTTGAAGTCGGATGTGATGCGGGGAGCCGTGTTTTCAAGCTCTGTCGGAAATAGAGGTTTAGCACAATGAATACAACGAACAGCTTGCTCGAGTCACACACCTTTGCTTGGTCGGAGGAGGTTGTAGGTAAGAGGGAGCGTGACCAAGCCGGTCAAGGTCAAGATGAAGAAGGGGAAGAATTGACCCTAGTAGCACAGAAGAAATCCATGTCAGTCATTTCAGCATCATTGTCTTGAGATGGAGAAAGTCTCACCTGCTCATCATAAGTATAGTCTGACGACATCTTGCGGCGAATTCAGGGCGACAGCGGTGGCCGCCGCGGAATTTAAAGATCGTGGGTTGCCGAGGTGTGGGGTCAAAGCAGAATAGGCTCGAGAGAGGGTATCGAAGAGCAGAAGAGGAAGCCTAAACAATGCGAGCCAGAAGCATGGCCCTCGAGAATCAAAGGAGCGTTGGAAGGGGAGTGAGTATTCACGCTTCCTGATCTGGTGATGACCGTGTCCTCAAGCCGTCTACCGCCTGCCTAAAGAGTGCGGCCAGCTCCTTTGTGGGCGAAGGCGGTGAGCTAAGGACAACATTGCATTTTCCCTGTCGATCATTTAATATTTGGCCATCAATTTCCTAAAATGAACAAGATGACTATAAGTTCCAACTGGTAACAATACTACTTCTATTGTAGTCAAATGCTACTCTTGTTTGTATGGATTTATTATGAAGAGATAAGACCCTTTTCTATGATGTAGGGTGCTTGCATTTAATGACTCAGTATATACAGGCTATGCACATGTATTTTGACCTATAAATCATAGAAATCGATAATATGCTCCGTCGAATTCATGTCTCACTGTATGCGGCAGCTCGATAGACAGCCACCTCGCATTTTAACAGAACGGATCTGCGTGGAGAGGAACAAGCCACTGCCATGACTCCCTCGCTAGCACCCACAAAGGGAGCTCAAGCGTCAACAATCTCTAAAGATCGGACACGAACTCGACCGACACGGAGCCCGCAAGAAAGTTTGCTTGTGACTCATTCCCATCTCGGATTCGCGTGATCGCGGACCAGGATCCACATGGCCGGGTCAAAAAGGACCAATCCAACACTCCTGATAGCGGAGTGTCTTCATTGCTTCGAGTCGGGGGACCCGGGGAGTCCATGTGATCTGATGTTCTGGTTATGCTCGTTGCGTCAAGTCAGGACTATGGCTGAGGGCGCGCTGCAGTGGGCAAGGGACGCTCAAGGCGAAACCTATGGCCAAATCGAACGGAGGTTTTTTTTTTTCTTGGATGTTGCATGAAGATCATAAATCATCGCAATCGGCAGAAAGAAAAAAAAGTATGGGGTTTTTGATAGTTTTTGTGGTGATTCCGGCTGGAAAGAGCATTCAATCTCCCAGAGTGCTGTCTCGTGATCTGACGGCGAGTGAGTCAGAAAGATGATCGAAGAACGGATGAAAGATGGCTACTCACGGGTCGATATAATCGAGACCATCGAAATACTCCAGCATGCGATAACAAAGGCTTAGATCATCGCCCGGCTCTCCGCCGAACAATCGACACTGTCGTGCCTGGAGACCGATGCTTGCTTCCCTCCGTTGCGATACATTCTCACGGATCGGCCAGGCCGTAAACCCATAATGCCAGGTCGGGGCAGGGGCTGCTGAGACCGGTGATCCAGGTGAAATGCATGCAGCGGAAGGAGTGTAGTGGAGGGCTGCTGGTGGAGGCACGGGAGTATGAGCACTCCAGATTGTTGATGGGAGAGCCAACGGAGAGCCTGGCGAGTTGATATTGGGCAATGCAGGCGAGCCTTGATCGAAAATGTTTATTCGCTTGCTTGAACGAGCACGAGTACGGCGTCGATTATGCCTCTGGCCCATTCTCTAGGGATTCGTTGGCGAGATTGAATAGAGAGGAGATCCCCAGCCGGGGTAGATTGAAGTATGTGCACGAAAAGAAGAACTTTTGATGATTTAAGGACAGAGAGGAGCGACCATCACCCCCTTGAAAAGGAAGGATGAGATGAGGATCAAAGAGAAAGAAGAGTGATCTCCTGCAGGGGTTTGGATAGCTTTATACGGAGCCCTTAGCCCTGGGGTTCCTGGTAAGCGGCTCACAAGGTATGAGTCGGGGCGTGACTCACGTCTCCGTATGGAGGCTCTGACTAACAAATCAACCAATGAGAATTAGGAAACCGGTTATTTCGGGCAAAAATTAGAAGAAAAAAAAAACCAGGCAAAGACCCACATTGCTGAGTGGAACCACCGCTGCAGCGTCCGGTAGATCACCTTATGGCCTTAGAAATGGCGCCAACCCTTGCACTAGCGCTGGGAAAGGGCGTGATGCCATGCCGGAGTCATGCTAAACGGACTGACGTGATTTTGCATCGCGTGATAGTACAGCATCTCTTGATCAATCTATCTTAAATCTGTCGTATAATGAGGTGCGATTCTACACGAATTATGAGATTATTTCGATTGCCAAATGACCAAATTATGAAACCATGCGCGTGTGGTTTGGAATGCGTGAGATTCGTCCAAAAAGCCCGCTGCCTATGAGCCAAAGAATGACGCCAGTGTCAAATTCTCGGCCATTGGGGCCCTGATAGCTGCGTGGCTCCGATGCCGATCGACGGCCTATGGATTTCTTACTTAATCGTTATGCCTAGTGTACCCTTTTCAGGCAATGCTTTCGGAGTAGTTAAGTTATTCGTATGCCTAAGTTACTAAGTGGTCATGCCGTGCGGACCGAACGGAAGACACATCAGACAACGGAGACGCTCGGTTTTTTCAAGATCTTGTATGGAGTCCAACACACAATTCAAAGTAGTCTATATTTAAGAATAAATAAAACCCCTCATTACTTTACTCTATGTACACATTAAAAAAAAAGGAGAGAACCCCCTTGAGGAGTTTTTAGGTAACTCACAAAGCATAGACCAGCTGTCTCGGAGACTGGCGTCAGGCTCCGAGCTGACGATGAGGTTTTTCAGCTGCAACAAGCTAGGCTGCTAGGGGTAAAAGGAACCTGGAAAACTCTGACGATTGCATGAAATGCTCTTGCAGGAGGAAAAAAAAATTGTAGCTTGAATGTTTCAGCAATTTGCACTCGGATCGGCTCCAAAAAAAAAAAAAAAAAAAAGCCTCCATAGGTACCCTAAGGTAGACATACATCGGATAGCAGTCGTAACGCGGTCGGTACTGGTCGACTTAAAACCCACGCATTCCACCCTGCGAAAACGTTCCGGATTCATTGACCATCCGCGCTGTCCAAACCTTCCAGACTGTCCAGAACTTTCCTATCCCTTGCATCCACCATGATTTTCTAACGCATTCCAGTCCTGAAACGCGGTCAATTTCAACACGTGGGCCCACGTCAGAAAAGGGCAAACTTCTTGAATCGAGATGCTCTCCCTTGCAGCACCCTCCACCGAATCCGGAGTGTGTGAGGCACAGCGGTGCCTTCTACCCCGATCTGGTGACTATTGAATCGGTTGAAAATTCAACAAGACCTCCTGCGGCAGCTGGCCTCCAAGGTAATGGCCCTTCTCACCTGGGTGGGACACGTACTTGTCCAGTTCATTCCATCCACTGGGCAGTACCAGGCGATTCGCGATGGAGTTATCTCCAGTCCACCCAGTCCGCCGTGATTAAGCCACACACGATCACGATCAGGGGGATTTCGATAGGCGGTCTTCGATTCTCCAGGGGTCGATGGACGTTGACGGCTAGAACGTGGCCATTCTTCAGGAGACGGTCCCGCTCGGCAACATCCTTAATATTACAACCTAAGGCTGCACAGCGCCCCCACAATAGTGGAATCGGAATGTACACTGTGTGTTGGAACTTGGCACTCGATTGTCAACCGGGTGGCAGCTCAGCGGGGTCACACTAAACCTCAGACGGGTCAGAAAAGGTTGGGCGAGTTTCTGACCCCTCCGAGGAATAGTGTGACCCCCCTGGACTGTATGCCCCGTTGTCAACCCGTTGATGGTTTCTTCGATGTGCCGCATCGCACTCAATATGCGAAGATACCCATCCGGATAGCGCCAGTCCCGGGTGATCAGCTTGAGTGGACAGCGTGAAAGGAATAGTGGACTCGGTTATCGTGTCAGGCCATCAATGACTTTACACTTGCCGGACTAACATTTTCATCTGGGGAATGACGATCGACTTGACACATTCGGAGTGGGCCGCGTGGTCGATCCCGGGTAAGTCAGGCCACAAATACTCAAAGTTGAAACCTATTTCGTTCGAGAATGAATTGGGCCTCCCGTCCCCGAAGATCGTGTATCAGAACGGGATGCTACTGTCTAGGCTATTCATCATGGTCATGCAATCCTAGGACTGGCGTGCGCCTTGGTAAAGTCTGTGGGGATGGATATCTTGAGTCGCGCCAACCACCATTTTTGCACATAGCTATGGGTTGAATGACAGGTAACGTGGGAATTAGGAGAATGCTGGCCTGGAATGATCTCTGCGAAATACCATGATGCGGGGGAGCCATGTGCCTCTTTGTAGACCCCCGTTAGAACTCGTTTGCATTTTGTGACTCGCCTCGACTGCATGGCTTTGAGGACTTTGAAGCACCTGCACTAGGACCCGATTGGAAAGAGTCGCCTCAGGTAACAGGATAGTCTAGCTCGAACCGCGATGAATATGAAGGGTGTTTGTAAATCAAAGGCTCAATGGAAGGTGCATGCTCTTGGAAGTCTCCCAACAGGTAACGGCCGGTGTTGGTTGTACTCCAGTTGGACTACCTCAGTGCAGGAATATGTAGATATATATGATAGACAAAGTCTGTCCTGAGGACATAGTGTCCTTGATCACCCTGAGTGATCACTGATCGGAGTTATGTAAAATGCCCTTTTACACCGACCCACTTTGCTCCTAGGAGCACCTTTGCTATGTGATCCTACTCCTAGGAAGCATATGTGTAATGCTTCTTATTAGTTGCACGTGACTCCTATAATTGTTCCCGTTCTTAAGGGCTTGGTTGGCTAACGTTATCCCACGGGGGTTTCTGACGGTCTGCCTCGTAACACTTCTACCCTTACGCGTAGATAGTCTATAAGAAAATTAAGCTTATCGATATAATTATAGCTAGTGCGGGCTAAATCGCTCACGAAGCGACTATAGGTACACTTTAGCACTATAAAGCACCTAATATTAAGCGGTTAAAGTAAGTGTAACGAATATAAAGGCATATATATAGACTAGTTGTAAGGGTTTTTCGGGTGGCGTCGCCTGAATTTTCTCTCGTGCAGAGCAACCTTACATTGATGTAGTAGATTGTCTGGTCTGCTATAATCTTACTAAGTGCGCTACTATATGTGTTGGTTCCAGGCATGTCAACCTTAACGGTTGACATAGTGGTCTTTTTGATCCAATGTAATGATCCCGTGACCTGGAAGGGATTCCCTTACACAGGGGTCGTGTAGCGTGCCGGTAATACTCCGGTCGCTTTTCGTCTAATAGTTATTCTAGTGTGCCTAGGAATTAAGGTCTTCCAGGGCTTTCTAATACGTCTCGAGCGCTAAGAGTTTTATGCGCGAGGATTCCGTTCTAATAAGTGTTCGTCGCTGAATCGTGAGGAATTCAGGGGGTTTTCTAGTGAGTGCCTAGGTCGTCTTCCTAGGGCTTTCCGATAACCAGTGATACTTCTAGGTATAGAAGGAAGCTTTTTTATATGTGAAGGGCTGAAGCAAGACTTGATCCAATCTAACTAGGCCATCATGCTGTTTACAAAAAAGCTTAACGAGGGAAGTTCGTCCGCGCGTTCACGTCAACATGCTAAGGTCTCGTGATACACGTGACCTATATCGGGCACTGGCCCGTGACAGATATCCAAGGATAGCGCTTATGAATGCGTCTATACCCCCATTTGATAGCATATAGCTCACAGATACGCTCTCGAAAGGCCGTTGTAAGCTCCTTTGAGCGACCCATCGTATTCAATAGCAGTATCTACAGTAGATTTAGCTAATTGATAGAAATAAGATCGATAGAAACAGGTGAATTGTGATTGAATCGCTGTAATATCGCGTTGCGCGTATGCTAGCGTGTCTTCCTACTACGCGTATTAGGAAAGCGGTATATACTAGCGTGGGCGGTAGGGAAGTGGGTCCTCGGGGTGTTGTTAAAACTTTTGCGTAGTCACTGTACTCCGTATCTGCTGGCAGAATAGGGAATAGGGGCTAAGAGAACGGGAACGAGAACGGGCGCAGACAAAACGGACTTGTGTCCCCTCGTATCTGACAAATAGGTCGGAAATTGGGACATTCCCTTCATGTGATTGGATTCCAATGTGAAAGTGCAGCGAGAGGAACCTGTGGTGGCTGACCGAGAGGAATGTGAGTGGATACGGCAACCTGCAAACGGAAGCTATATCTTTTGACTTCGACAAACGTGCTGCAGGGAACCCGAAAACCTGGAGTACTTCCGAATTCAGGTTGCACTTCAGATTAAGAAGAGTACTGCTTATGGATCGTGCAACGCTCTGATCTCCGAATTAGTTATACCCGGCGCAGCCTCCTTTAGGGTTATAGAAAACTGTAGACCATGACAGATTTGTAGTCATATTAGGTCTGTGAATGCCCTCCTTCCATGCAATCGACCTCAATATATTACCATCCTCTCTCGCCAAAAAGATGTCCCTTCCAACACGACGAAGAATTTCAATACTCGCAGCAATTGTCACCCTTACTGGACTCATTGCCCTATTGCCCTCAGGGCAGCATCTTATACAATCGAGCGCCTCAATTATAGACCCAGTGACTGACAATCTACATCGACCATGGCACACCGAGCCAAAGTACAGACGAGACATTGCCGTGGCTACATTCTTTTCGGGCGAAACAACCCCCAGTGATCATGAACAAGAAGACAACTACTTCATCGCCATTCGGACGTTAGCATATCAACTGCGACACTCACCGCGAACCCGTCTTGACCCAACCATCCCCTTTATAATTCTGGTGACCCCCGAAGTAATGCACAAGAAACGCAAACAACTCACCGACGACGGCGCGATAGTGATTGAAGTCGATAACGTCAAGACCAATCTCACCGTTCATGAACCTCGCTGGCGCAACTGCTGGACGAAACTCCGTCTATTCGATCCGCAGATCCTCCCGTTTGAGAGAGTCCTCTTCATGGACGGGGACACGGTCCTGACCCGGCCCATCGCCGGGGTATTCGACGATCCGGCAGCTCAGGTCCGAGACTCCCAGAATGTAGCCGAACAGCGCAAGTCGGATGAAGCACCTCTGCCGACAAGGTATCTGTTTGCCGGGAAGCCGGACGCCATGACCTACAGTCATTCTTATCCCCCGGATATGTCTAGCAATTATCTCAACGCAGGGTTTTTTGTGTATTCGCCCTCCGAGGAGATCATGCAGTACTACATGTCCGTTCTGGAATTGGAAGGGCGATTTGCGCCGGACATGCCAGAACAAAACTTGCTCAACTATGCTCATCGTGTGGAGGGGAATATGCCGTGGCAGAAGCTGCACTATAGCTGGAACCAGAACTTCGTGACGCCTGAGGATCTGAACGAGAGTCCAGCTTCGTTGCATGTGAAGTATTGGGATGAGAGTCTTCAGCAAGAGGTGATTAACTACGCTTTGAGATGGAGGTGGGAGATGGAGGGCTTTTGGGTAGGCGTGAATCAGAGGAGGGAGGGAACCTCGAGGTTCTTTTGAGCGTGTCTTTTCTTTCCATATCTCGGAATTAAGCATTAATTGGACTATTGAGACTATAAAACTTCCAACTGAATCGTTCTAGGGTTATTCGATTCCTAGTATTATGTAATTGATCTTTTGATACGTTGTTCCGCCCAGAATGCCTCGATCTCGCCTAGATAGTTTGTTGCCCCCAGTGGTAAGCGCCAGCCTGGGGAGTGTCGTTCGGCCACTTCGATGAATGCCCTCATACTCTCATTTCGGTCTGAACCTGACGTTCCCGCGAAGTGAACGAGGAAATCGCCTTTGCGCAGTTGAAGTTCCGGGGGGTGATAATCATTTAGACTTCCGTCGGGAACCCCTCGATAGGCATTGAACCACCGGAGCGGAGCGTATATAGTAGAGTTCCTAAAATAGTCGTCGTTCTCAAGAAGCTTCTCCAATGCAGACTGGTCACGGAAGACGAGCAGCGTGTCGGGGAAATTATGTGGGTAGGCGATAACTGCACTAAGCAACTCGACGGACCATGGATGAACCCTGATGGGAAAGACGCCATTGTTGAGCCCATTCCAGTCTTTGCTCAATATAACGTGGATATCAGGAAAATCTGCCGGTGGAAGAAACAGCTCAATCGGAATATTTGGATTCATGACCACCGTGTCAGCGTCGAACCAGCTTTTTCATTTCTGGTCAGTTATACTAGATCCCTGGCCAGGAAACGTCGACTCACAAGATCCACTCTAGTCGTTCTCCTTCCGGTTTAACAAGTTCCTCCAGCAGGAGAGACAATAGGAACGCAGGTTTTGTCCACACATCATCCAAAATTCCGCTTCGTAAGACATGCATGGGATATCCAAATTTGCGACTGTGCTCCTCATGTGTTTTCAAAGCTCCTTGGTAGATAGGGCTATCTCCAAATACAATCGTCACCTTGGCAATGGAAGTTTTTGGAGTAGCCACTTGACTATATGAGACTGAGGTGCTGCTCTGCGGTGCACTTCCCGGTAGGAGATATGCAAATGCTGTTTTAAATTAGTTTCATAGAACGCACATGAGAGAATCTTGCTTGCTGGCGTCAGAAAATTAACATACCATCTTGCTTGAATAGGCCGGTTAAGACCAAGAACCCAATGACTAGACACAAAAAAGAACTCAGCTTCAGTAGGTGGGTTCTTGTTCTGCGGTGATAGAAATGGACGCTTGAGAGCTTGAAAATTGTCATCTTTGATCAGATCTACTAGTAGTACTACAGTAGAAGAACGATTGGGGAAAGAACTAGGAGTCTGCAATATACATGATGTTAACAGAATACAAACACAATTTCTCCAGACACGGTATGCCGTTTCCGGTCGCGTTCATTGAGACTACGTCCGGTGTTCCGTTTTCTGACGCATTCGTGGACAAGGGAATGCTACGAAATCGAGCACTATCGGAAAATCTATAATACCGACGCGGGCACCCAGCAACATCGGTCGACAGGTGGGTGATAGCGGGGGGCACCCAGCTCATCGGGACCCAAAAAAAGTTCAACAGGACCCAAAAAGTTCTGACTAATTTTGGGTCCCGCTGAGGTGCCGGATTTTATTAGCACCCAAGTCCCTAAGCCATATAATATTGTTCAATACATGGATTTCTTTTGGCTTCTTCTGGATATAAATTAGGGAACCTATATGTAGTTATTAAACGAACATATTAAAGTAAACATGTAACTTATTATGACCTAAAATATTTTGGGTCCCGTTGAGCTGGTAGGGCCTATTTTACGGGCTTGGCAGGTAATCTGGCCGTCAGGCAGTAATTAGGCAGCGAAATTACTCATGCGGTTAGATTGGGGTGCCTCAGTCAGTTCAGAGTGGATATTATAAGCGTAAGCTAACTAATATTAGGTCGTTTTTCGCTATGGTTGCTATCGATAAAAGGTAAGATAGTAACGGCGGAGGCGTGGGAGACAAGTGAAAGAGGTGAAGGAACGAGAGGGGGCGAACAGGAGGAGGAAGGAATGAAAGAAAGTAATGTCTGTTCTCAGATCGCGAAATCTTTCCCTGCCTCAAATGGGCCTTTACACATTTTGGAGTACTGAGTGAAGAATATTAGGGTGGGGGAACTGCCACCTGAAGCCGCCTGAAACCTAGGTGCGTAGACCAGCGAGGTGCCCACGACCGATGGTGGGCGTAAGGTGAGCATCACCATAGTAGGCCTTTTGTGATGTAGTGAGTCTGACCTAGCTGTGTAATCATATGGGTAATGGTCTTACACTGCCAAGGATCGAGGTTTCGTGCCATTTTGAGATGTTATGTTGTTTAAGACGCTTATGTTGGTATTAGGGAGACGTCATGGTGGGCGTGCTATTTTTGAAGCTATAACAATACACTACACTATACTCCGTACAGCTCACAGGCTCAGTGATCAGATCAGGGAGGCTATGGTCAGGCTCAGTGAGCAAGTCGCCGTGATTACGTAATAGATCACTGAGCAGCTCAGGCCGATCAGGGGCGTGCTCAATTCTACTCAGTAAGTACTCAGTGAGTAGTTACTCAGTGAGTACGGAGACTCAGTGAGCAAAAGCGGCGAGGGGGTAAGCACTCGAATGGAAGGAGAGCGCCAAGCGTTGCCGGACAAAATCCGGTGTACATGTATCTCAGAGGCATGCCCGAGTCCGCCACACATAGTACTGCAGAGTCAGTCAGACTATTTTGACTAGGGACATCTCACTAATCCAACATATTTATGCATTTGAAGGAAGCATCAATAGATATAGACAAATAGGTATTTCGGGTACGTAGGTTAGCCAGCCCCGCAGCCGTGTATGTACGCTATCCGCCACCGTACTGCGTAGCCTGGGATGGCTGTTAGGTCTCTAGCCCGGTACACAACCAGACTGTTTTTGACTCCACGGCACATGCAAATAGCTTCGCCCAAGCCAAGACACTGAAAAGAGTTATCTTTAGATAAAAATTATGCCTGTGAGGCAAGGCTGATAGATCTGAAATACCCGCGGGGCGCTTGATTTACATTATACTAGATGCATACGGCCATACCATCAACATTACGATGTAGACCCACGAATCACAGCAAGCATCTCCTCCCCCTTCGGAGCAGTAGTGAGATTCTCATAGCCACTGGCAGTGACGAGAATATCATCCTCGATACGCACACCGCCAATATGAACATACTCTTCAGCAACGTCAAAGTTAATATACTTTGCATACGGTTGTTTGCGTGCGTTCGCAAGAGCAAGCGGCGAGAAATAGATGCCCGGTTCCACGGTAACCACCATACCCTCTTCCAGCAACGGGGCAGATAGTGTGCAAGGTGCCATGCTGATAGCCGGGTTCAGGACTGAGCCATACTGATCCTGGTCAAGGCCGGGATGGAGAGCCATAATTGAGGACTCAGATACATCATGAACTTCGAGGCCGACGTGATGGCCCAGTCCGTGAGGGAAGAAGACCTTGGATGCGCCCGAGGCTCGGATTTCGGAGAGACTGCCGTCTTTGAAGACGCCGAGATGCAGGAGTTCGATGATGGCGATTTCATGGGCCAGGTCGTGCAGAGATAGGAAGCGTGTTCCTCTACGGATTCGCTTGATACATTCCTCTTGCATGCGCTCGACTACACGATAGATGTCCCGAGCATAATTGCTAGGCCACTCGCCTGAGAGTGGGAAGGTGCGAGTTACATCGCTTGCATAGCATTGCCACTCAGCACCGGCATCGAGACACACGAGAGGCTTGTTCTTGAGAGACTCGTTGTTTCGGTCGTAGTGGAGAACTGCAGCGTTGGGCCCCGAAGCTGCGATAATCTGATATGCTTGATTAGGAGCTCCGTGGGAAATGCAGGTATCGAGGAAGGAGCCCTCAATTTGGGACTCGTTGGTCATCTTTTTGATGTTCTGAAGGATCCTGCGATGCGCCAGACCCGACACTTTATTGGCCTGACGGATCATGCGAATCTCATACTCGTCTTTGATACCCCGAGCTGCATCCATAGCAGGCATTAGCTGTTTGGCATCCAGCGGTAGCTCTGCAGGCAATCCCTCGGGTGTCTCCGACTCATGAACCATATAAAACAAGCTGGTTTGTACTCGTTCACTCATCCAAGAGAGTAGCTCAGGCATGAGCGACGACTGGTACACTACTCGATCAACATCATATCGATCCTGAGCATCCTCTCGCGACAAAGTCGGGCCCATCCAAATCGCCCGATGGAGATCAAAGTCAGGTACATAGAGGGTCAAAACATCCAGACCGATATCGTATGTTAGAGTGCAGTCGGGCTCGTCTACGCCACTGAGATAGTAGAAATATCGACGCTGGCGGAACGGGCGCGACTGGTCGGAATCGCGCCAATTGACCGTGGGCTGACCAGCGATGAAAATCAGGCCATGCGACACTCCAAGCTTGCGGGCAACATTGCGCGCGTGTTGTTTGGCTATGCGATAAAGAGATTCCGATTAGCTCGGAATATCGGCAAGATCACCGATCGGAGAACCAGTGAATCCAAGGGAGCGTGTTCTATGAGGGGGCGCGAAGGGGACCCATAGTGGAAATCTATCGGCCTTGCGGGATTCATCCTCGGTGGAAGGGCAACGGCGAGGCTTACCTGGGTATTTATCACAGGAGGTTCCAGATACGGCAAGGCGGACGTGGAAGGAGTCGACGGCGTTGATGATGACATCGGCCTGGCTTGCCAAGGAGGCGTCGCGGGCAGTACCGCGAGCCTTTGCACGCATCGTCTGATCCTCCAGGAAGAAGGTTTGGAGGGAAGTGACAAGTGACAAGAGGGGGCCACGTTTAATCCAGGAATTCTAAGAGCCCCCACGCAAGGAGCCACGAGGGGAGAGGGGAGGGGGGAAAGAGGAGTGAAGGAGGCTTATCCTGAGTAGGGATGGGGGCTGTACGACGGGAGGTTTCTCTCTGATACCGCCAATTCTGTCCCGCGCCTTAGGCTCCAAGGGCCAAGATGACAGGTTCGAAGGGAAAGAAAGCACAGTCCCCTCCAGAGGGGAAAAAAGGCACAGAGATCACATTGGATAGGGACTGCAGAAGAGTTGGAAAATGTCCTTTTGGCTTGCCTTGCATTTGAATAGCATGATGGTAGACGCAGGTAAGAACCAAACAGCTGTGAGCCACCGTAATCAGCATGACTCTCCCCTCTGTAGGCTCCTAGGGACAATTCTAGGCGGCCGGAAACGTCTCAAGAGAACTCCACCGCCCTAGTCTATCCTCTTATCCCACTGAACCTCGTTTCTCTCATTTATCTGCCTATAATCCCCAGTGGTTGACCGCTTGGTGTTTTTGACCAACTAAATCTGCGAAGTATATCTTCTCAGTTCATCGTACTGTACCTTTATCTCTCTCGCTCTGGTTGATCGGCCAATCTGACCCACTTTTTCCCTCTTTTCTGCCCGCCCCCCAGTCGACCGCCGGCCCACTTCCACTTGGGTTTAGACACACCCACTCTCTCTCTCTCTCTCTCTGGACTGGACTTCACGACCAACTGCCTCTCGCATCTTCCTTTCCATCTTCTTGTTCTGCCTTATCTCATTGCCCGCGTCTCATCTTTCCCGTCTCTCTGTCAGTCAATGAACGATGCAGAGCCCTGAGGCATCGGGCCCCGGTGCGCTCGCTGGCCTGCCCTCTACCCTCAAATCGGTGATAGCCTCGCCGTCGACGTCACCGCTCGACCTCATCTCCTCCCAGACACAAGCCATTACAACCGCTACTCAGACGGTGGCTGCTTTCTCACAAAAACAAATACAAGAAAGCCTGCAATATGTCATCTCCAGTCTATCGTCGTCGTCCGATTCTGCGGCGGATCATGTCATTGCCGCCAGTGGCGACTCCTCCGGCTCAACCGGCAAAGGCATCTTGATAGGGATTCTCTCAGCCTTTGGATCGGCGGCGATTGCATTTGTGGTGCTTGCGATCTTTTTCTTCTTCAAATATACCCGTCGCGGGCGGATTATGCTCGATCGCATTGGTCGCCCGGGTGAATATGACGATGAACAGGCCTTCCTGCGGGAAGAGGAAGCAGCGCTAGAGACGATGGATGACCTGACACGGTCGGAGTACCTACGAGCGAAAGGTAAATCAGAAGTCATACCGGCAATCAATACCAGGTGGGAGTCTTACTGACAGTCGATCCAGCTTTCGTCCAGGCCAACCCTCCAGAATCCATGCAAACCGATATTTCGCTGTCGCAGTTCCTCGCCATTCAAGAAAAGGGCGTGTCCGCTTGGGAGTTCCAACCAGAATTAGAGATTGCCAACTGCTTTGTGGAAGGACGCACAGAAATTGAGTTCTTCGACTCGGAGTGCAGCGTGCAGACCAACCTGCCTCTCCCGAAACAGAACGAGGTTTACTACTGGGAGGCCAAGATCTACGATAAGCCAGAGTCGACAATGATCGGTATCGGCCTGACGACTAAACCGTACCCTCTCTTCCGAATGCCTGGTATGACTTCTTTGAGTTTCCTTCCTCGGGTTGCCTCGGCAGTTCCATGCAGTCGTCCCGCTAACTAGCCATTTCCCCTCTAGGCTTCCACAAAACCTCTGTTGCCTACCAATCCACCGGCCACCGCCGACACAACCAGCCATTCACACCGACACCGTATGGCCCTCCACTCCTCCAAGGTGATGTCATTGGCATCGGCTACCGACCGCGATCGGGGACAATCTTCTTTACTCGCAACGGCAAGAAGCTGGAGGATGTCGCCCACAACTACCGCGCCCAAAATCTGTTTCCAACAGTTGGGGCGAATGGTCCCTGCACCGTCCATGTTAATTTTGGCCAAATGGGCTTCGTATTCATTGAAGCCAACGTGAAGAAATGGGGGTTGGCCCCCATGACAGGGAGCCTGGCTCCGCCCCCACCCTATGGTAGCGAGCAAGGCAGCATCTTGCTTGAGTCAGGCCGGGAAAGCGCTGCCTCGATTTCGCAGCGCGTCTACCAATCCTATAATGCTCGGAACATTGGGATTCCCCAGGCCGTCAGCCCCGGTCCAATTCGATCCCCAACTGATATTTCCCTTGCCCAGCTGGCCCACATCCCATCTCATGAGGATGCTGGGGAGGGCTCCAGCCGTATCGGGGTGGATGGAGAAGATACCAGCACCCCCGTGGCAGATCCACTCCCAGGCGCGCCCGATGATCACGAGGCTCCACCTCCAGAGTACTCGAGTCCTGGAAGCAGCCGCCGAGGTAGCGATGCTTCTTTAGAATTCGATGCCCGAGGCTCTGGTGAATCGAGCCCGCCTCCCAATGCCAATGCCACTAATTTTGAATCTCAGAACCTGCCGAGCTATCAAGCTGTGGTCGATCGGGATTTCAATGAGCGTCAATAAAAGCCGCGCCTCGAGCTCGGCACTGAGCTTTCTTTTTTATATTACACGTCTTTTTTCGAACATACCCTCTCGTTATCGTCTGGTCCCCTTGGGTTTCGACTGCGGTCGGCCTGCCCCGGTTTCTTTGATTTTTTTTTTCTTTTTACACTTAGCGAGTCCACGGATGGCGTTCTAGCAACTCGGGTGGGCTGGTTCACGGAATATGCCTTTGTTTTTCTGGGAAATCTTTGGAAGGGTTTCTTTTTCTTGGGATGAATCGGGGTTTATGTTTTGATTGGACCAATGCGATCATGTACAGAGCCAGCGGTCTTTTGCTCTCTCTTTCCCCTCTCCATCATTCGCTCATTGTTACGCCTGGTCCTTGTTATATCCACCTTGTCAGCAGCCGGCCTGTACATCTTGTCATCTAGCATCCTCATACCCGGGGAGAACCCCTGAGGTTCAACATCTATATTGCAATCCTTGATCTGGCTGAATACTGTATCCATTCCACCTCGAGGTTTGTCAAGGGGATACGAAATGTTGTAACTTGATATGTATAATATATCACTATGAGATTGTATAGATTTTCTTACAATAATGGTCCAGTCCTTGAAGGACAACAGAACTATGGGGTTCGGCTTCGATGCCCCATTCCATTTGCCAGTGGGACGTCATTGATCGACCTATCGATTAGATTAGACTTGTACCCACGGATCATCCACCTGCTTATCAGCTCCGCATCCTTTGTCCTCGACAATCCTTTTCTCCCTCCCTGGTGTGGACAATCTGAATAATGGACAAAGAGAGGTGCAAGATGTGAAAAAAGAGATGCAAGTCTCCCAACCTCCTCAATTCTCCACAATAAGCAATTTCCAAGCTGACTTGGCTCTCTCTCAATGCCCCGAAGGTGGAGTTGAATGCGCCAAGACCCACCCCAAGTTGCCCCGGAGCTCTGAGCGCGTCACAGATCCTCCGCAAATCTTATCCTCTGCAAACCCCGTGAGTCTCACCTCAAGCGAAAATTTGAATTGAGCTTCAGTTAACCGGTTGACCAGAGGGAATCCCAGCTGTGCCAGGTCCCAGCGCCTCTTTCCGAGGCTTTATAAGTGCCGTTGCGCATTGTGTCGCAAACCCCCGCAAAAACACAAAGTCCGTGTGCTGCCTAGATCTATCTGTACCCGATCGCCTGAGATATTGCGGCTGCCGTACATTGTTGTGCGCAGGGCTTGCTGTCACTGCAGCTGTGGCTACCTGTGAGCACAATCCTGGCCGACGTCCAATCGGCGCCCAGCTACTAGGGTTTTACGTGCAGTAGCGTCCTGTGCTGTGCTGCACTTTGGTGCGCCTCTGTTGCTGGTTATACAGGCTGGGGAAGGTTCCCCCACTGGGCGCATTCTGTTGTCTCGTAACTTCTCGGGCTATAAGCGCGCCTGACTTTTATCTGCGACCAAAGTGCACCTGCCTCGCCTGCGCTTGCAGTATCACCCTTCTTAAGGTTGCCCGGCATCTTTGCGACAGACTCGTTGTGATTTCTCGTTCTTCGTCTCTGGCCGCACTTTCTTTTCCGTCCTACGCGCATACCCACACGGCACTGAGAGTCTCGCTCAACAGCTGCATTATTATCTTATTATCTTGCAAGGAGACAGTCCAGATCACAACTTTTGGCTTAGGCAACATCTCGATCTTGCCCCAATCTCTGAGCTAGCCGCGCCTCAACTTCCCCAGCAACAACAGCCGATCGATCTACACCTGTAGATTGGGTATTATCAAGGTGAGACAGTCACACTTTTATTTGAAACCCACACACTATTGAACAGTTAGGCATTAATATTACCGACGTGATTCTCCCCTCATTTGGAGAGCCAATCTTTATCGATCAGTATCTCACGCGCTGAACGACGCCGCGACGTGCGTGAGCAAACAATGGCAGAAACAGAAAAGCCTGCGTTCCAAATCATTGTCTTGGTGAGTCTCTGCCTCGATCTCCGTCTGTGACTCTTGTATCACTGCCACCTGCAAGGGTCACGTGCTAGACCCAAGTGTCGGGGATCTGCGATCCAGGCCCTGTTCCTTTATTGCTTGTTCTCTAAAGGATGTGGGGCCAGTCTCGGATTTTGGCATCCCGAGTCTCTGCCACTTGATTGATTTGACATGCTGACCCCGTACAGGGCCCCAATGGAGGTCCCCGGGAAGACAGTGTGACTGGTCTTCTCGTGAGATCAACATCGATGAATTGGTCCCCCGGCTCAGTAGTGGCTGTCGATGCAGGAACTCTGCTTGCGGGGATTATTCGCGTCCTGAAACACTTTCTACCGGATTCCAAAGATGACGAGGGAGTCATGACGGATGGCCCCTTCAAGGGTCTTCAGCTGCCCTCCCAAAGTGCAGAAGCTAATGCTGCTCATATCTTCCGAGAGATCATTGGCGCCGTTTTGATCACCCATCCTCATCTGGATCACATCTCGGGGTTGGCAATCAACACACCAATCTTGGAAGCGGGAAATGGACCTAAACCTGTCGCGGCTCTGCCGTCAGTACTATCTGCGATTAAAAACCACATGTTCAACGATATTATCTGGCCGAATCTGTCAGATGAGGATGGCGGCGCTGGTTTGCTCACGTACCAACGCTTGGTGGAGGGCGGAAACACGAGGTTTGGTAGCGGAGAGAGCAGGGGTTACGTTCGTGCTTGCAATGGCCTCTTGACCAAGTGCCTCGGTGTCAGCCACGGTCGTTGCAAACAGCGATATCATCCCGAGTCCGCGGCGCATCATAGAATCGGCAGTGCGGTATTTCCCTCTGACCAGTTGATGCTACCCTCGCGAGCGGTTTCAATTTCTATGGATCATGCCGATGGAAGGTAAGCAAGACGCAAGAAAAATATCCAATGATAAGGAATCCAGCTGCTAATTTCATGCTAGCTTCTACTCCCCGGCTCGCTCGCCACGGCTCCTCCCAGCCAATGCCAAGGAGCCTATGATGGCCACCGTTGAAAGCTCTGCATTCTTCCTCCGCGACCACCGCACTGGTAAAGAGATCATCGTATTCGGAGATCTCGAGCCGGACACAATCTCCCTTGAGCCGCGCAACAAACGCGTCTGGGAGGCCGCTGCCCCCAAAGTGCACGCAGGCACACTGCGGGCTATTTTCATCGAGTGCTCTTTCAGTGATAGCATCGACGATGCCTATCTATACGGCCACCTGTGCCCTCGACACATGATAGCCGAGCTAAGTGTCCTCGCCGCCAAGGTGATGGCACTGCGCGAGCCGGTCCCAGCACCCGACAAAAAGCGCAAGCGACAAAATACCAGCTTCGGCGATAATACAGGCAGTCCAGTCAGTCCACGAACAAAGCGGGGCTCTAACCCGTCCATCGAGAAGGAGCAGAAATTGGAACCCCGCTCAGGTGATTTTTACGTTCCAGATCTCTCGGAAAGCTTCAATGATGGCACCGATAGTAAGGATGTCGAAGTGCCGAATATTGCAAGCTGGGCTGATGCGGATCCCTTGCCACTGACTGGACTGTCTGTGTATATTATTCATATCAAGGAGAATTTGACCGATGGGCCACCTCCTGGGGAACAGATTTTGAGGGAACTTCAGGAACATGCTAAGGAGGCTCATTTGGGGTGTGAATTCTTCCTTCCGGATCCGAATGAGGGTATATGGGTTTGAATTAGATGGGTGATGGGAGAGGGAAAATGTTGTTTTTGTTTTTGTTTTCTTATCGTGGGTTTAAGGCGCGGCGGTGTTTTATTTGCTATTCTGGGCGGATAGATGGTTTTATCATGGGCTTAGCATCTTTGTTTCAGTGCACCAATTGAACAGCATACTTTCGAGATATTGGTTCCAGAAAGTGTCGTGCCCCAAGTTTGATAACAGTGATCATAAGCTATTCTGATGTATTGACCGTCGACCTCAATGGGGCTAGGTCCTTGATCCTGGTTCCATCAAGTTCATTCAATGGCTCACCCCGATGTCCACTACGATCCATACCTACATAGGCAAGATAATCGCAGCACCAAGGAGCATACTCAGAACAGTCACAGAAAGAAGAAAACCCATAACATCCCACGACCCCTTTACAGATGACAGTCTAACAGCAACATTAGACGTCGCTGATGCACCCGCCGTCGCCGTCGCCGTCGCCGTTGCCAGATAGTCCACTGCTTTATGAATAAACGGCACAAAAGGTAGAACCGAGCATGCTGCCAGGGAGCTAGTCTCTACGGCCTTCCAACTGGTCGTCATAAGGTGGGTCATAGGCGCAGTAGCCACAAGCGAGAGGATCGGGCCTACGACTGTTTGCCTATCGTACCAGAACGTCTGGTTAACTGCTTTGATGTCCCCGGTTGGAATGATTTGCATGCAGCCGGTGGTTAATTTGTAGTCTGGGAGAGTCGAGTAACATCCGATCCCTACGCCGGCGGTCATGGAACTAAAGTATTTCTATTAGTAGACGCATCTAGTTTAGAATATGTTATAAAGGACTTGAGATTACCTCGGACAATAAAGCATAGCCGTCTGACTGGGATCCAACAATTGCATAAGAACATTATCCCGACCTTTAAAAAACAGGCACATTCACAACTAAAAGCCCCAGCCCAAGTAACAGGCTTGTCATCATCGCGCGAAGCAATTCCCGCCGTAGTCCATCCAGCCGGACAATACAGACCCGGCGAGAAGTATGCGGCTTGGAATAGATTCGTCGGGTTTAAGTCGGTTATTAGTGCGGGATTCTCGGATGTACCTGTTGGAACACAGCCGTAGTCTTTTGCCTGGCAGTTTGCACTCCAAACTGCGTCTCCTGGTGAGAGACTTGCAAAGCCTATTTGGATGGCGCCTGTTGAGGTGGCACAGCTGGCTGGGGCTGTCCAGGTTTTTATTAGGGGGCCTAGGTTGGTGAAGGTGAATTGGGAGAGGACGGAGGATGTAGGCATTCTGTGGGGTTGGGTGTAGATGGACTTGGTATAGAGGGAAGAAATTGAGGCTTTTGAGGCTGTTTACAGCCAGGGTCGTCCGTTGATTGTGTTATATAGAAGCACAGAGTGACACGATTGTCTAGCAAGCGAGCAGTTGTATACCTTAGTGCGTCACGCTGAGGCTCCGAGATATAACTACTTCAGGGAAAAGACCCCGAAAGCGAAGAGCCTCAGAGGCTCCCAAGGTGTCCAAGCAAATTTCCTTTCAATAATCATGTATACAGGTTCGCTACGGGGTAATTTCCGGGGAACTAGCAAATCAGCACTAAGAACACACTAGGGACGACAGTCAAACCCACAAGGCTTGTCGGTGGCTGCCGGGTTTCGCATCGCTCGGATTTAGGTTCGCACGGCCTCATGAGAAGCTCTAAGCGATGTCAATTTCCAAGTAGGATTCTACCGGATATAAAGAGGGCTCGAGATGAGGCTAAGCTTTTTGGTGAAGAGTAAGGTTCATGTCTGAAAGCCGAGAATGAACATGTAAGCCAGGGGTCTCAGGGTCTGAGTCCAAGACTGATTGCAGCTATAAGTGCCTGTAGGGGGTCTAGGGACTCTAAATATTTTCATTCTGGACGCATTTTACGTGACTTCCATATACTACAGCAATAACTCTGTTATGCGTATTACCGAAACTCGGACGTGCGGAGCTGCATTCTGTATGGAGATATTGTACTCCGTATTGAAGGGTGGACTTGGCTATGGGATTGTCCATTATCCCCATACTACCTAGTACTTTTTCCAGATCATGTAATGTTTTCTATAGAATTCAACCTGAGAATAACCTTTTCTCTTACTTTCCAAGATCATTAATTTCATTATTATCGTGAATTGCCCTGAATAATTCAGTACTACAATACGTAACCTAGGTTTAGTCCATCATAAGCCCCACCGCCTCCCCGCGAATCCCCAGCGCCGCCGATAACCGAGGCTCGTTGGCTTGTCTCTCTTCCCTTGTGATTTATTGCTCCTTGACGTTCACCTTCTCTTTCTTTATTTTCCCTCTCGCACACGACGGAATTACACCCCTCCCTATACACCATAACCCCTCACTATTGTCGCAATGGCCTCCATCACCCGCGCCTTGCGACCCCTGTCGCGTACTACTCCCTCGGCACGTCTGGCCTCCAAGCGGCTAGCTACCGTCCGTCCCGTCCAGAGGTATGCCTCATCCCACCGACACGGACATTGCAGAGACACTTCTCGGCCCGGCTTCAAAAACGAATCCTCAACTGACATGCTCCCTTCCATAGTGCCTATGCCTTCTCCACCACCCCCCGCCGGCGGGAGGTAGACCTCTCCGAGCTGACCCCGACGCCAATCTCCCTTTTGTCCGAGACCGAGTCCATGATGGCCGACATGGTGTCCAAGTTTGCCTCCGAACAAATCGGCCCGAAGGTTCGGGATATGGACGAAGCCGAGACGATGGACCCGGCAGTCGTTGAGGGACTCTTCGAGCAGGGTGTCATGGGTATTGAAATTCCCGAGGAGTTCGGCGGAGCGGGCATGAATTTCACCGCTGCTATCGTGGCGATCGAGGAGTTGGCACGCATCGACCCCAGCGTCAGTGTCATGGTCGACGTCCACAACACTCTCGTCAACACCGCCATCATGAAGTACGGCGATGCCCAGGCCCACCGCACCTGGTTGCCCAAGCTGAGCACCGGCACCGTCGGTTCGTTCTGTCTGTCTGAGCCCGTGTCCGGATCGGACGCGTTCGCTCTGCAGACCAAGGCTGAGAAGACCGCTGATGGCTACAAGATTAACGGCTCCAAGATGTGGATCACCAACGCCATGGAGTCGGGCATCTTCATTGTCTTCGCCAACCTTAACCCCAGCGCCGGATACAAGGGTATCACTGCCTTCATTGTGGAGAAGGGTACCCCCGGTTTCTCCATCGCGAAGAAGGAGAAGAAGCTCGGTATCCGCGCCAGCAGCACCTGTGTGCTCAACTTTGACGATGTCGTCATCCCCAAGAGCAACATTCTCGGCGAGGAGGGCAAGGGCTACAAGATTGCCATTGAGATTTTGAACGAGGGCCGTATTGGTATTGCTGCTCAGATGACCGGCCTGGCGCTCGGTGCCTGGGAGCACGCTGCTCGGTAAGTGAAGAGTTTACCAGAAAGTAATGTAAACCACGTGCTAATTAAACAAATTATAGCTACGTCTGGAACGACCGCAAGCAGTTCGGCCAGCTCATCGGCGAGTTCCAGGGCATGCAGCACCAGATGGCGCAGGCCTACACCGAGATCGCCGCCGCACGGGCTCTGGTCTACAACGCCGCGCGCAAGAAGGAGGCCGGTCAAGACTTCGTTCAGGACGCTGCTATGGCCAAGCTCTACGCTTCCCAGGTTGCCGGCCGCGTGGCCGGCTCCGCAGTTGAGTGGATGGGTGGTATGGGCTTCGTCCGCGAGGGCATTGCGGAGAAGATGTTCCGTGACAGCAAGATCGGAGCCATCTACGAGGGAACCAGCAACATCCAGCTGCAGACCATTGCTAAGATGCTGCAGAAGCAGTACACAAACTAGACTCATGAGCTAATGTCCAGTTAGTCATGACTTTTTGGGATTTTTCTCCTGCGATATTGATAAACTTGGGTTGATATGCGCCGCATTGAATGAATGTATTGTACAGTTTTCGCAGCTTTGGGAGTATAGGGCATCAATGATTGGAATTGATCAGGGCATTTCTATGTCGTATCTTGTTCGCGTATCATCAGTGTGTACAGTGGTAGTTCAAAAGTCTGAGTCTAGAAACCAGAGAAACCACCCAGGTGATATGCTTCCTCTGGTTCTGACTTTTTTTTTTTTTTTTGGAAAGGTCTAAAGGTCATTTAATTACTCTTTCTTGATAGCTAAGGTATCATCTTTTAGTCTATCGTTCAAATCGTGACTGCAAAGATGATTTTCAAAATTTGTCGGAGTTTCAAACTTATGGGACCCCAATGTACCTCGTAGCGCCTGCGCTATTCTTGTGTAACATGTTTCAGAACCAACCCCTTGTAGTGTGGCATATTATCCCGGGGTCGTGTGTTTGGAAATTCCCACAACAGTAACCGCGATGATCTCCCAACCTTAACAAAACAGCCACCACGTCCCGTCAACGTTCGTCATAATGATGAATTGTGTCGTTGCCAAAGAACATCCCGAAGCATAACAGGGGAGGACAACCTCCCAAAGAGTCGGTAAATATAGCCTGTGGAGCGTCAACGTCGGAATCTATCCGAGGGCCGGCCGCCGGCTATATTTTCCTGCAGCAGTGCTTGGCCTGCATGATCAAGTTTGTTTGCTTCATTCATCTCTATCAAGAGAATCGCGCCTGCTGATTGAACGAAAAATAGTCAGTCACGTCGATCAACACAAGTGTCTTGGAGCGCGGCGAATTTACCCCTCAATAAGGTTTCTAAGCGCTCGAGTCTAGAGGCGCTTGCAGAAATACTCCCACACAACGTGGCAGGTTCTTCTGGTGATGGACTGTGCTTTTTCTCCTTATTTCCCGACCAGGATGGTACGGTGCAGCTCTGGTCATCGACATGGACTTTGTCATCGTAATTACGTCGCTGAATTGCTCATGATGGCGGATTCCATGGGTATTGATACGACGGATCTCTTTGTGGAGGCTGGCCCGGATGGTTTTGGTATGGGGCATTCGACGGCTGATACGGCTGACCTGGACTCGACTGGGCTGGAGCACTAATGCTAGGCATGGGAATGGAAATTGATCGATGGCCAGGCATGTATCCGGTGGCAGCTTGATTCATCGACGACTGGGGAACGGCCTCTAGCCCGTCTCCTCGCTGCCCTGGCGGTGGGTGCTGTCCCACGGGATACATCTGAGAGAAGGAAGACTCCGATCCTGGTTGAGCCGGACTGGCAGCGCTTCCAAAGCTCATCTGAGGTGTTGCGAGAGGGAGAGAGGCCCCCACCATACGTGAGACTTGCTGCAATTGTCCCTCCATTGCATATGGGTCCATGCGAGCGGAATATTCTGGGTCTGATGACTCGCCCAGCGATGACGATCGTGTGCTCGAGTATGACTGCTGCCATTCATGGGGATGGGATGATCGGCTCGAGACCGATAGTGTCGATTGCGCTCGCGGAACATTCGCCGAGGGATGAGTCGGCGCAGGGAAGTGTGATGGAAGCATCGTGTTTGTCGTGGGAATATTAGAAGCTGTGGCATTTGGCCCTTCGCCCAAGGACCATCCACTGCGAAACGGACCAGCCTGTTCAGCACTGCCTGCGAAACTCTGTCGACCCGAATAGCTGGCTATTTGGTGCTTTAACCGGGCGATTTCCTCTTGCAGGGCGGTGTTCTGTCGAACAAGATCATCGAACTGTTCGTTCCGTGGCCGCATTTCGTTCACCTGAGCCTGGAGCATGGCGACTTGTTCCTCGAGTTGCTCGATATGCTCCTTTGTTCGCTGGCGGATAGACCGTTGAGCCTCTCGATCATTGGCCCGCTTTCGCTCCAACTGTTCGGCAGAGAGCGAGGCGACCTTTCGCGTTCCCGAGCGAGACTCGCGCCTTTTGGGTGGTCCCCCTTCCTTGCTACTACTCATGTCCTTCTGGATTTAGGAATCCTTCGATCTGATCCTTGATAATGAATGACAGCCGGGTTCTCCGTGAACCAGTTCTCTCGCACTAGGATGGCGTTAAAGGTGACCATGGATCCAGCACGCCTCACCAGAGCAAGCGAATGCAGCATTCAAGGAGACCCGAGGGGAACAGTCTTCCCAAATGATTTCCCTCCTCGAGGTGTCACCAGGACTGATTTTGGGGCAGTTTTTCCTGGTTCGTTGCGGGCGGCCCCCCTGTACGCCGGACCGAACAGGGGCAGGGCAGAGAAAAAAGAGTAGCTCGAGCGGATTCCAAGGCTGAACACCTAGGAAGATAGTGGGTAATCAAATCCTTTGGTTTACCTACTAGAGGAACGAAAAGAGGACATTTTCTATTCCAAAAACCAAACACCACACCCCCATGGGCCGACCTCGTTTATTTATTAGCGAAGGGCAGAGCCTTAAGTAAGGTCGCCTGTCACCAGATGCATACATTTGCCCTTCTCCGGATCGTCGCTAGCATCAAAGCCAGGCCCCAAGGGCAGGCAATCTCCCAGTGATGCGCACCCAACGGCTGAGCGCTGGCCCGGACTCAGCCAATGAACTGGGGCAGCCGCACGAACCCTGTGGGTACTCACAAGCTATGGACATGGCGTCTTTTTGGGCCCTTTGAGTTAGTCCCCTTTGGCTTGTAACTCGGCCCCGTTGGCGAAAAAAAGGTCCGCGTTCTCTGCATTTTTTGGTGGGAGATTGGGGGAGATGGTCCTACCAGGACGAGCTAGTTGCGTCAAAGATGCACCAGGGGATGTTCTAACTTCTATGAGCCCAAACCAGCGCCTGCTATCGTCTACTATATGATCTATAATCTATGCGCTGTACATCCAACAACGAACGCCCCTCGAAAATCAACCCGCATAATTGTTGGTGACATGCTATATACTTCGGTACATCGTATGTTGGCCAGTGCATGGTTAGCGGCTCAGGCTGCTTTTTGTATTTCTTAGCTCGCTTGGCCTGCAAGGCTTTCTATTACTTCGCTCTAAAGCAAGAGATCTGCATCTCATGGGAAAATATCTCCAACAGGCATGATTCCTCGGCTCGGAGTTTCCCCAGTTCTAGAAGCTTCAACTACCGTCTATTCCCGTCTCCGCCAGCAAAGCCAAGTCCATTAGCCTTTCAGAGGTGCCATTCACACCATGATTAAGTTTTATTGACAGCGATGCACGATGACGAGGGAAGAAGATGGCAGGTGGGGGAAGGGGCTTTTGGCCCCCAGAATTCAAACCCCGAGATCTCGCTTTTCTGAAATTAGAAAAAGGTCGAAATTAAGTCGACAAGAATTCAACGCCTCGAGAAAAAACGATTTGCTCAAAACAACGGTGATCCTCAAAATAACGTTGACCACGTGGTCAATTAGTCGTTGGTGAATTACCCTTGAATATTCGATTCGACCCTTGTCCGTGGCAGTTGAACCAAGTTGATACACCAAATTCTGGATGTTGGATTCTTTACACAACCAACATTCCCAGAGAGGCTCAGCTACCGAGACTTCTTAGTGGGCGGTTTTGCCGGGAGACAGGCGCTTGTGCATGGCAGATCGGGGCACTTCAATTCTTCCATTACCGCTCTACGACACTCGATAATCCTAGTTAGGCGCCTACTGGCCAGGGTCGAAGTTGGTCACCAACAGCGCGAAATTAGCGTGCATCGGCAGTGGACACATCCACACTTCTTTCACAGAGTTCGCATTATTCTATTATTCTGGCATCGTCTCAACTTGGCAAGAGACGAAGACAGATTCTTTGACTCCACGGGGCGCTTCAGATGGATGCCACATGAGAATGGCAGACGCCAACCAGTATTTGGAATCATTGATCCCATGGATTCATGGCAGCCGGCGACTCCGCACGAGGACCTGGTCACTTCAAGACACCAATCGTGGCCACTGGCCAGGGCCTAACGCCTGCCCCCCACCGGCATCTCAACGAAAAGCTAACGGGGGCTAATCTGCACCTGCGCACAGCCAAAACAGAGCTAAGGTTGTCAATCATGTCGCCAATGAGTTCCGGCGTGGCACTAACCCCCTAGATCCGGTCCCGTTGGACCAATTGCGTGGCCGCAGAGTATCGATCACGATCTGGCCAAGGTCACAGCCTCGTGTCAATCTGGGGCGGGTTCGCTTCTTGAACGATCCGTTTGGCTCACGGACCGTGGCTTGGGAGGGGAACTTTCGATAGGTTCTTGATCGACATGCGGGCTATATTTACCTACAACGGCCGAACGGCGAGGATTTCTTTTTGTGAGTTGGACTAGTACTGAGGGGGCTGGGAGAGAAGACCGTTGCCCACTTGTCAAGCACGAAGAATTAAGGCCAAACGATCAAAAATGAGGGGTCATTTCTGCTGTCAGTGAGCCTTGTCAGCGACTTAGATTGCACATCATTGCAGTGCCCTTGATCGCCGTGCATGTTCCTCCCCGGCCCAATCATGTTGGAGCCGATGGATCATCGATCATGGGCGCCGAGCTCTGGCGATCCTTATACGCATTTTCCTGAGACCAATGACCATCTAGATTTGCGGGCAGGACGAGATAATTATTAGCTTTGAAATAGTCTCGGGATGTATCTGAGATATAATGCGTTAGTCTACAAGACCGGACGAAATTCATGGGAATCGCATTGGAAGCATGGAAATTGAATAAATTTTTGATATGCGAGTAATCAATACATCAGATACTCTATACAAAAAAGAAGGGAAGCAATGAGTCAGCTAATAATCATGGAGTTTGTGCTTTGGTAGACACCTTTTACTATTGGGAACGATGTACGGAGTACTCCGTACTCCGTACTGTTTACCCAGCTACAGTATGTACCTTCGTGGTTCGATAAGATGGAGATAAGATTGATGACTTGGATGTCTTTCTAGCCACCTGCACTCCTCGAATTTTTAAACCCGGTCTCCAGCATATTCTCTATTTGTACTTGATAATGGAAATATCATCGTAGCAGGGTTACAGACAAGAAATGTATCCCTAGTTGTTGTAATCGAGCATGATATCTTTCATACTATTTTCACGTAGATCGGACGTAATCAGGTGATTGCCACCGTGTCCGTGTTGGTTACGCGGAGCTTGGGGAATTCCTCCGCTCTTCAACATCCCACACTCGAATAATTCCTGCGGAGGACCAATTCAAACTCTCGATGGGATTTCGAGGACTTCACTCATTTTGTTACCTCTGATATACTTGCGCCAACATGGATCCGAGCTACAAAGCGCGGAAAGAGGCCTTTGTGTCGAACCTAGCGGGAAGCAACATCGCCGACATCAACGCTGTCTCTTTTGTCGCATCGGTAAGACGACACAACATTGTCTCTCTTAATGCGATTAAGTCCTAACAATAATCTGCATTGCCAGGCATCTGTCCTTCTCTGGTCTGCTCTTCAGTCCCGACTATCCTTCTTCACACCTTATAGCCCGGCGGCATTGTTGACAGATTTCATCCTCAACGTCCTGGCAATCCTATTCGCGACAACTGCTTACTCGTCCGCGCCTGTCCTCCTAAACATCTTCTTTATCACCCCTGCCGTCCTTCTTTACCTCACTCAGCCCGCTCAGCGCTCCCAACAAAAGGCGAAACCTCCTCGCAAGGCAGCCGCCAACGATGATCGCTCCCTGGACCAGGCAGAGTCCCTGCCCGTTCACCCGTTCCTCACGACCTACCGGGCCGCTATGATGGTTGTTACCTGCGTGGCAATTCTCGCAGTTGATTTCCGCGTGTTTCCGCGACGCTTCGCCAAAGTGGAGAATTGGGGTACATCGTTGATGGATCTGGGTGTGGGCTCATTCGTCTTCTCTGCGGGTGTGGTATCGGCGCGAGCAGTTTTGAAGAGCCGCGCCTCTCGGTCAAAGAAAACTTCCTTAATTGGAAGACTGATCAAATCCGTCCGCCACTCGATTCCTTTGCTTGTACTAGGTCTCATTCGCCTTTGGAGCGTGAAAGGCCTAGACTATGCAGAGCATGTGACTGAGTATGGAGTTCATTGGAACTTCTTCTTCACCTTGGGCTTTTTGCCTCCGTTTGTTGAGATCTTTGATTCATTGACAGCATTGATTCCGTCCTACGAAGCCCTGGCCGTTATTATCTCTGTCATCTATCAGGTGGCTCTCGAGTCCACCGATCTGAAAAGCTACATTCTGGTCTCTCCCCGAGGTCCAGATCTTCTGTCCAAGAACCGTGAAGGTGTCTTCTCTTTCCTGGGTTACCTAGCTATCTTCCTGGCTGGCCGAGGTGTCGGAACTCGCATCATCCCTCGGGGCACTTCCGCCTCCAAAACCCCTCAGCAGGCACGGAGGTCTGTGCTGGTCAGCTTGACCCTCCAGGTGATGTTCTGGTCAACCATGTTCTTCTTCAACTCTTCATATGCATTTGGGTATGGAGCGAACATCTTGGTCTCGCGCCGGCTTGCCAATATGCCTTACGTATTGTGGGTTGCGGCCTTTAACAGTGCACAAATCCTGCTGTTTTGCTTGGCCGAAACCCTGTTCTTCCCATCTGTTCACCGAGCTACCAGCCAAGAGGGCGAGGAGGAGCGAAACGCTTTTGCGACCAGCCGGATTCTCTACGCGTTCAATCGTGGTGGCCTGGCGATTTTCCTGGTTGCTAATCTCTTGACTGGCGCGGTTAACCTGAGTATTCCTACCTTGGATGTGAACACCCCGCAGGCGATGGCCATCTTGGTCGCATACGCGGGGATCTTGACTGGACTTGCTCTAGTGATGGACAAGTTCAATTTTAAACTTCGTCTGTAGTTGTGTTTAATATTAGAGTATTTAAGCTTATGCATTGTACCAAAAGTTTAAGATCACTGCATCTTCTCTCTAGCCTGTCAACACTGATGGAGTTTACCTTATTTTTGAGCACTCACTAGAGTCTTGCGATAGATATGGCTTGACAGGACTGTCAATTACTGCGATGCCGTACATCATCCATAAATCGTGGAAGGTCAGCTGACCTCCCAACCTTAGTGCAGGTTGAGCCTCGGCATGTGACGATCGCTCAGGAACATCTCTTAACTCCGCGTGGTTTGGATGCTCTCCACATTAACATTCCAACACTCCCAGCAAGATGACTTCAGAAGATATCTCAACGCTCAACTACCCAGTGCCTCGAGAAGGCCCCAAGGTGCCTTACAAGAATGAAACCCAAGTTATTCCGGTGTTTCGAGGTACTCCGTTGGCGATCGGCGCGACACTGTAAGATGTGACAGAGCTTCCTGCAGCTGACCCTGCACAAAATAGCTAATGCACCGGTGTCCAAACTAGAATTCATAATATTGGTTTCATCCAGAGCCACTTCTGGCGTAATGCTGGCTTTGATGTCATTCGCCAAATCCCCCATCTCAACGAGTACGCCGGCCGTTATGATCCCACCGTGATTCCCGTCGACAACAATGCGTCCAGTGATGTCCCGACGCCCACCGTGCCGAAGAGACAAGGAGATAACTACTATTACACTTCCGCCGATTACCATGCCTTGTATTTCTCGGGCGAATTGACCCCACTTGCCGTTGTTGAGACCTTGCTTCCTCTTGTGCGACGTGACGTCATCCCCGAGGGGAAGCACTCTACTGCTTTCCTGGAGTCCCAGGTTGATATTATTCGTGCAGCTGCGCAGGCTTCTACGGAACGGTATAAGAATGGTCAGCCGTTGGGACCGCTCGACGGTGTTCCTGTTGCGATCAAGGATGAAGTGCACATTACTGGCTACAAGCGTACTCTTGGCACGAAGCTCGATTTCAAACATGGGACTGATGCAACATCCTGGTGTGTACAACAATGGCAAGATGCTGGCGCTATTGTAATTGGAAAGACTACTATGCATGAGCTCGGCCTGGGTATGTAACTGACACGAGCTATTTGCTCCGCTGGTGTCTGGATGGCTAACTGATTGGCTTCGCTCTTCTAGACACGACTAACAATAACCCCAATTTCGGAACCCCGCGAAACCCCCATAACAAGAACTACTACTGTGGTGGATCATCTGGTGGATCTGGTTATGCCGTCGGTGCAGGATTAGTGCCAATTGCACTTGGTGCAGACGGCGGCGGCTCAATCCGTATTCCATCGTCGTTCTGTGGTATCTGGGGTCTGAAAACTACCCATGGCCGCGTGTCAGGCGCGCCATCCTTGAGTCTCGCGCCGTCTGTTGGTGTCCTAGGGCCCATGGCGAGCAGCGTTGATGATCTCGCTCTTGCGTACCGCATTATGGCAAACCCCGCGCCCGCTTCACAGGATGCGATCTCCGCGCAGTTCCCCAAACCGCTTCCGTTGGCCGCTGACCGTAAGAGGAATAAGAAGATCGGTATCGTCCGTGACTGGATCGATCGTGCCGAGGCTCCTGTCCGAGCAGTGTTTGACTCTGCGCTTGAATATTATCGCCGACAGGGCTATGAAATCATCGATATCACGATTCCATATTTGCCCGAAGGCCAGCGTGCTCACGTCCTGACCATCATGGCAGAGATCGCATCCGGCGTCGATGCGAGCCAGATCCGCCACCTTTCGGCACCGAACAAGGTCCTCGTTTCGATGGGAATGTGGCAGATCACGGCGCAAGATCTTCTCGCCTCTCAGCGCTTACGCAACCTGATCATGAAGCACGTCGCGCATCTTTTCCAGACGCATCCCGGGTTGTTGATTTTTACACCTACAACGCCAATCCCGGGCTGGCATATCGATGGTGGCGAGGTTGAGCTTTCTCGAGGTTTGTCGGATGGCAAGACTTCCGTGCGGAACATGGAGTACGTCTGGCTGTCCAATTTCACGGGTTGTCCCTCGATCAGTTGCCCGGCAGGCTATGCCAAGGACAGCGGCGTCCCTATTGGTGTTATGGCGATGAGTGACTGGGGCACTGAAGAAGACTTGATTGACTTTGCTCGGGATGGTGAGGGTCATTTGGATCTGCGTGTTCCTTCGGGAGATGACTCGGTTTGGGAAGATGTTATTGGTAACGCTAAGGAGGCACAGGCTGCGTGATTAACTAAGTCTGGAGAATGTTGTTGAGAGTCGGTGATGATTTTGAACATATAGCCGAGACTTTTGAATGGATATAATTGCTTACTCTTCACAATTAATGTTCATACGGACGATTTGGAGACCATTCATGCTTTCAATACTGAAGTGGCATTTTGATTCTTGATCAATGATTGTTGTATGCCCTAGCACGAAAAATCTGGGGCCCGTTACACTCCGTGTTACCACGTAACATGAGGAGCTATCGTCGCCCGAGTCTGAATGTCACAAGGTTATCCTGTATCACAGCAGGAGCGTCTTCTTCTGACTCCGCCAGTTACTGGCCATTGAGATTCGAAGCTAAGTTCACTGTTAGTCAAGAGCACGAACAGGAAGCTTTCTCCTGCTCGTACCATTTGACCAAATACTCCCCGCAACTAGTGATACGATCATTCCCTTTGAAGTTTGAACCTCTTGTTGCTCTTTATACTCCTGGGCATGTCCACTCACCTTGTATTATTACGTCCCTTACGATGCTTCGTTCGTAGAATCCCGATCCCCGTGGGATATAAATATGTCGGAAAGTCTGCACATAGTCTTGGAAACCCATTACGTTTTGGAAGCTTCTTTCAAGTTTCTGCCTCAAGCAATCAGACAATATCTCCTACCATTCATCACACCATCATGAAGACCAACGTTATCCTTCTACTTACCACGCTCGCTGCCTGTATCATGGCTACCCCCGTCCAGGACATTCCGGACGACATCGATGACAAGCTACCCGGCAGCTGTTACCATGCGAGCCGGTGCAGCATGTTCTGGAGCGGCAAATGCGAAGCCTATTGCGGGAACTGGGGATTCTCGAATATGTCTGGGGATGGCTGTCCTCGTTTCAACAGGAAGTGTTGTTGCAGCCGGTAATCAGTGCTAGAGGACTATTTTGCGGGCAGAATCAGAACCCCTAGGGATGGAATGGTGTGAGGATGGAGGATGTCAAGGGATTTGTCTGTGCAACTATACCGAGTGGTCCAGCGTAGCCTGCTTCATTTTCACTTCCAACAAAATCGAGAATTTCTAGCTTTGGAAGCAAAAAAGCATTCTTCATATTCTGGTGGTCTATAAGTTATTCCATATGAAGTTGTCAAGCTCAACGTTTATTGCAGAGTCTCGAGTATCGAGGTACACTACGTCCAAGTCTGTGACACAGGTCAACCTTTTCGTGTCACAAATTTGGATGCAATCAGACCACTATACATGGTCGTCAATCAATGATATTTCTCAATTGCACAGTAGGTATAGCATACATCCTGAATCACTTCCACTTTACATTCCTTCCATAAGACAGGGCAAGAGGCAGATACTGGAAGTGCGGGAGGGTCAGTTCTAGAATGATCTTGTCTAAAGGTACGAATACGTGGCCTGCTTGCTCCTTGATTTCAGTTTGAAGAATCATACTTTTATAATATCTGATCATCCAACAAGTGGAATTGATTAACTATGAAGATAAATGGAGGATTCGTCATGATTCGAGGTTGTCACCTTTCAATACTATATTGGGTTGGATTCGGTCTCCACGCCGAACTTTCGGCAACCCTTGCTTCAAACAATTATTATAGTTATAGTTAAGCTCGTAGCTTGAAGATCATTTAATACGGGTATTCAATTCATATCGAGATCGGGAAATGAATCAATTAGTAATACTTGAGCGTAGCAAAGATTGGGGGGCAGGTCGCGCGGGGTAGTTAGCAAACCCTTCACTTGTTCCTCGTTTCAAGGCAAGAGTGCTGTATGGAGGCAGCACTGGTATAGGCAGATTATTTCAATAACGGACGGAAAGGGTACACGCACAATATACGAGGATGAACCTTGCAAAGCATGCAAAGCAGGTAGAATACGATAAGCGATGTGGCTGAATGCTGTGGCGCCCCTTACTAAGGATCATAATGGATATAGAAGCGATCAACCAGTCTTTCAACCTACCACCAATCAATCTGCTAGATCTGATCGCCCCTCGATCCCGGAGCCTGGTTAGAGTCGAAGTTTTTTGGGGGTATCCTGAACGGACAGTGGCGGAGAGATAATACCGCACGTAAAATGTTACACAGAAGTGATCATTATGCCTAAGATCGGCGAAACATGTGATTTATTCGATCCGATTCACCTCTTTTTGTTAAAGCTGAACGCTTATGGAGTACATATTGACTGAAGATTGCCCCCTTGTGAAACCTAGGTTGTTCATTCCCCCATTCTTAAGAGTTGTACGACTTTTCCACCCTCGACTATGAACGGCTATACTACCACAGCAGTCAAGGTTTTATATTCTGCGATAAAGGATGAGATCTACTTGTCCTATGTTTTCATGAAAGACAATGCGGATGCATATATGTTTCCAGTTCCCATATTTACATCCGCATCCCTGCTCAATAGAGCTGCGGAAACAAATGAAATAATATCATCACTGACAGGTGCGGGAGGATGCTCCTTATATTTCTACAACACTAATTCTCATAGACTCCGTTATTTATGCTTTTCTATATGGCTATAATATCGACATTGCGAACAACATTGCAGGAGGGGAGGAAGATGTTATAAATAAGCCGGACCGCCCTCTTGCATCCAACGCCACGACATTGACTGCGACAAAGGCTCGATATATCATCTCAACAGTGATATACTTTCTATATAGCTACAAGCTGGGTGTTCATAATTGGACCCTTCTTTGGATATTCACGATTTCATGCGCCTACTTTCTTCGCACTTCGAGATTTGGACCAGCGAAAGATCTTTCTATGGCTGTAGGGACCATTGCAGAATTGATGGCTTCTTGGAAAATCGGAGGCTCGCCTTCCGAGCTAGGATGGAATTGGGTCAGGAAGATCATCTGTTGGGTTTTCTTTACAGTTGCAATTCAGGATTACCGTGACGTTCCAGGTGATCGAGCTAGTGGCCGTCGCACTATTCCTATTCTACTTGGAGATATACCAGGTCAGTATTCACAACTGCTCCACGCTGTTGTACGATTATGTTGTTAGTTGACGAGTTCCCCTCCGTGTGTATAGCTCGCATTTATAACTGCACTGGTTTGCTGGTGTTTCAGGTATGTTACACAACCCCAGGGTAGAATCTATACTTATTTCATGTTCCAGTATATTCTGATACAACATCAGGTCTCGGAATCCTGTTGCGACTTCTTCACCATGATTATGTCCACAATCCTAGCAGTTATGTCTGCCATCGTCGCATTACGGCTGGCATTGTTGAGGTCTATTAAAAGTGACAAAATGACGTACAGATTGTATATATTCCTCTACAATCTTCAGCTGATTGCTGCATGTGTGTGTTTAAGGAAATAAATAGGTTTATCTCTTTCGGTATTGAAGGATTATTTGAAGGATTATTTGGACAAGCAAGTTTCGAATCCGTTAGTATAGATCCCAAGATAGAATCAATTAGCAGCAGATACAGTTCAAGAATCACTACAACAATCCTGTTATCTAACACCTGTTATCTAACAGGAATTTATTTCATTTTAATAGCTCAGCATTGCTTTTTATTCAAGTTTCCTAAATAGGTCGTTGTGTAACTCGATTCTCATACTTCGCATAGACTCTAATATGGCGCTAACCGTAAAAGGAAACCGAGCTCCCCGCGCCGAAGTAAACATGGAAATTCACAGTCTGCGCTGGACAACCCTCATTACTCCTACCATGCCACACCTGCGACGACAGCCAAATCCCTACGACCACCGGGATCAAGGCCCCAACGGGCCTGGCAGTCTGCGCACCCAATTCCAGACCCCGCCGTCGCGACATACCCCGTCAAACCCAACCCACCGACACCCACCGTCCACAGGGCCGCAGGAAGTGACGCCGGATCTGGCACCAGCACCAGTGATGGCTCACCCGGGGTCTCAAACAAATCCTTTCTCTATATTCAGGCGATCTCGACATGGGCAACAGCCTCCAGAGACTGTGGAGGAAGAGGAAGAACTTGACGATGACTACGATCCGAATGCGCAGGAGGAGCACAATGAATATGATGATGGAATGGGTCCTGAAGACCAGTTTGGCCCTGAGGAAGGCATTGATGGCCAAGAAGCCGATGACATACTCGAGGATCAATTCGACGACGAGGAGGAGGAGGATGAGGAAGATGAAGAGAACGAGGACGGTGACGAGGAAATGCAAGATCGAGGTAATAACACCACCCCATTCCTCTTCGTGACAGCCAGACTGTTGCCCGCGCCTATGGACATTAACTGAGACTCTGTACAGATCGGTCACCATCACCTCTCCCTCCCAATCTCCGCGAAATCTCATCCCTCGCTTCATGGACCGTGTCCACCTCCAAACCCGGCTGCGGCGTCGCAGCTCTACGACACCATTCCCCGGCACAATACTGGCAATCAGATGGACCGCAGCCACATACATTGACACTGCATTTCTTCAAATTGGTTGCCGTCGTCCGAATCCGCGTTTACCTTGACTTCGACCTAGACGAGAGCTACACACCCACCAAAATGATCTTCCTCGCCGGCATGGGCGGCAACGACCTCGTCGAGTTTGCAACCTGGGAAGGTGACAACCCATGTGGCTGGGTCGATGTGCCCCTCCAAGGCGTCGGAGGACGCAACGGAGGCTGGGTACGCGAGGACATGGTCCGGCACAAGCGCCGATCTAAAAGCGCCCGTCGACAAACGCGACACTGCGGCGAAAACGCCCGGGAAGAAGAACAAGATTCCGCCATTGATGATGACATCCAGGTTGAGGAGGGCGAGGACCCCGATGACCCCTATGCGGGTAACGTCCTCAAAGCCATGGTCATCCAGATGCGCGTGATGGAGAACCACCAGAACGGCAAAGATACCCATGTCCGCGGTTTCCAAGTTTTCGCATGCGATGACACTCGTCGTCGGGTTGCGGCTGCGCCATCTGCGTCGGCGGATGGTCGACACAGACGACACAGTGCCCGTCAGTCTGTTCGGGGTGGTATTACGGACTTATTGCATAGTCGGACGGGTAGTGAGGATATTGACACTGGCAGGTTGATTTCGACTTCTGGACTGGATGAGCCGGATTGGATGGGTGAGCCGGTGATTCGATGAGATGGAGTGAAATTGCGAAGCCGTCTGTGTAGCATTTGCGATGGCGTTGGTTTGCACTGTTTTGTGGGGTTTGTTATGGTTTTCAGATACCCTAGTCATTGTATTGTAGGCTTTTGCAGCCAACTTTTACTTTCATCTTTATAAGTTCTTGGGTTTTACATCGAAGTAATAGCCTTATCGCCCTTGAGAAGACACTTAAGACCAACAATGATGGTTGAAAAAGATCCGAAAGGGTATTCAATTTTGGTTTCTACAGTCATGATATGTCATATAAGAAACGCCTGCCAGTGAGACGCAACTGGCCACTTTTTTATCTACAGCAACTTCTCAAGCTCGACAGCGACGGCATCACCAACCTCGACGGTGGTGGCCTTACCGCCAATGTCGCCCGTACGGACACCAGCCTCGATGACGTTCTCAACAGCCTTCTCGATGATGCGGGCCTCGTCGAACATACCGAAAGAGTACTGCATCATCATAGCGACGGAGAGGATAGCAGCGACGGGGTTGACAATTCCTTTGCCGGCGATATCGGGGGCAGAGCCTGGTGCAGTGAGTTAGAAATGTTCATTTATCGGTCAATTAGGACGAGGAAGCATACCGTGAATAGGCTCGTAGATACCGTTGACACGGCTCTTGCCATCGGGGATACCACTCAGACTAGCACTAGGCAGGAGACCCAGGGAACCGGGAATAACACTAGCCTCATCACTGATGATATCACCGAACAAGTTGCTAGTAACGACGATACCGTTCAGCTTGCGGGGGTCCTTAATCATAAGCATAGCAGCAGAGTCAATCAAGTGGTGACCAATCTGAACCTGAGGGAACTCCTTGGCCATAACCTCCGTGACGACCTTGCGCCAGAGACGGCTAGTAGCCAGAACATTGGCCTTGTCCAGACTCCACACGGGGAGAGGGGGGTTGTGCTGCAGAGCCAGGTGGGCGGCCAGGCGGATGATGCGCTCGATCTCGGCGCGCGAGTAGGGCTCAGTGTCCATGGCGAAGCCGGAGCCATCGTCCTCCTTGCGGTCGCCGAAGTAGATACCACCCGTCAGCTCACGGATGATGTTGAAGTCGACGCCGCGGCAGACATCGGCCTTGAGGGGGGAGCTCTCGACCAGCGAGGGAGCGGCGAAGTTGCAGGGGCGCAGGTTGCCGAATGTGCCCATCTCCTTGCGCAGCCGCAGGATTCCCTGCTCGGGACGGACGGCGCCGGTACCCCATTTCTACCAAAGTTCTGTAAGTATATGATTTCCTCTTTTGCTTCCCTTTTGCTTGTTCGGAAGAAGGTATTGGACGTACGGGTCCGCCAATGGCGCCCAGAAGGACAGCGTCGGCGCTCTTAGCGGCCTCCAGGGCCTCGTCGGTGAGGGGGGAGCCGGTGGCATCGATGGAAGCCTAGTTCTTGATTAATCGAAGAGCTTTGCAAGATTCTCTCTGGTGCTGTGCACTCACGCCGCCGAGCAGGTGGTCCTGCAGGTTGAAGGTAACATCGCGCTTCTTCTCGATCACCTTGAGGATCTAGTCATGAGATGGAATTAGAATCTCTTCCCCGCGAGCTCGAACCAGTCATTCTCCTCTCTCACCTTGATAGCCTCAGCGGTAACCTGTTATTTCGCTTTGCGTTAGCTATAGGTCCAACACGCACGCGCCTCTTTCCACAGCTCAGAGAAGCTGGGGAATATCGGGGGAGAGATTCTTGAAGCAAACATACCTCGGGACCACAGTGGTCACCACCGAAGACGACAACATTGAAGGAAGGCATTGTGAGGGCTAATAGAACAAAAGGAACAGAAACTTGTCAATTGGAGGTGACTCAATTGGATCGAAGCAGGGGAGTAGAGCTTTAAAAAAGGTGGGATTGCGGGTGAAGTCGACCCCGCCAGCTCCGAGATCGGCCAAGTCGGCGCAGTCGCGAACCCACTTGGTACTTGCTTCCGCCGATGCAACAACAAATCCACCGAATCAACTTGACCAACAATTGAAGGATCACCTCGGTTTCTTTTTTGAATTTGATATGCAGGGATTAGCGGCTTTGCGGCTTGAAGCGGCCCGCTATGGATGGCTTTTGAGTCATTCGATATTATAGGAATAATGGATACTATCTACGGAACATGATGATTCAGATTCGGGGACATGCATTAAATGATGTATAACAGCGACATTAAAAATGGTCAGACCAGAAAAAAGAACAGTGGGGTGAAAACGACAAGATCGAAGAGACAGGCATGAAAAGAAGAAAAGAGAAGAAATGAAAGGAGCATGAAGACACAACCCTGTGTGCACTATACAAGGTCCCTCGATGGAAGGACCCTTTTCCTATCCTACCCAAGACGCTCATCACAAAGGGCTCGAACCGCCAAATCAAACACTCCGACAGGATCGAGATGACAGCTTCTCACGCTGATCACCCCGAAAGACCCTGAGTAAAAAAAGCACAGACCGACCGAAGCTCCAAAGACATGCAGGACCCGAGGATTAAGTCGGGCAAAAGACGAAAAGGAAGGATCTCTTAGCCGGGCGCGAGCCGGGGAGATGAAGTGATCTGCGTCGCACTTCCAAATATATACAGTAGATTACTTCTTGCGGTTGGCACGGCGGGTCTGGCGGTCGCCCTCTGCGAGCCAGCGGCTGGCATTAACCAGCTGGACAACATTGACAAACTGCTTGAACAACATGACTGGCGCGGAGATGCCAGTGATGACCCATGGCCAGAAGCTATCGATCTTGTTGGCACGGGCCATCTCGAGGGCACCAGCACTCCACGGGCTAGCGAAGAGACTGCTAGGCACGGGGTTGGCCGGGTTTCCGGGCTGCACCGAGGAAGGCTGGCCGACGTCGCCGCCAACGGGCTGGAGAAGCGAGGGGGAGAGGATCGGCGAGGAGAAGGAGAGCAAGTAGAGGCCGATGAAGAACAGCTCATTGAGAGCGCAGCAAATGAACAGGACGACCTATGGAATGGTAAAAATTAGCATTGAGCATATATCATAAATAGCCGGTGGGAACGCCTTACCCGGCTGTGGTAGTACTGGTAAAGGACCCAGCTGCGGCTGGAATCGACCTTCTTGTGGCTCTGATCGGAACCACCCATGCTCAGCGTAGCATACATGTGCATGTAGTGACTGGCCAAATCCAGGCAGATCAGACCCTGGAAGATGATAGCCCACCGGGGCCAGGCGGAGCTGAGGAAGACAATCAAGCAAGAGGTTGTGCAGCGATCCGTCACCATGTCCAACACGGCGCCGAAGGTGGTCGATTGGTTGAAATAACGCGCCGCGTATCCATCCAATGCATCAAGTAGACACGACACGCTGTAAAGAAGAGAGCATGTTCGAGGGTGGAGGGGCATGTAGTAAAGGGATGCGAAAGCGAGGACGACTCGGAAATACCCTGCGAGCAAGCGTCAATACGTTAGTAATGGCCGGGAACAGGAGCAGCGCCAAAGAGGCGCAAAGAGACATCGTACCGATGAGATTCGGGGCGAATAGGAAGATGTTCTCCTGGGGCTCCTCTTCCCTCAGAGCTGATCGTGATCTCTTCTTGGAAGGCGTGCGCTTGGTGGATTTGGATGGGGTCGAGGCACTGCCATTGCCGGTAGAAAGATCCTCGCTATCATCAGCAGGCACGCCCAAGGCGGCCTTTTGTTGTCGTGTGCGAGCACTCATTGTGGATGGTGGGGGGGGGGAGGTTGAATTGTTGATTGGGTTGATTGGGTTGTGAAGGATGACACGACACGGTGGCAGCCGTCGGTCGAGGGCACAGCACAGTCGGTGGTCTTTGCGAGAGAGAGAGATAAGGATGATAAGGAAAGCGATAGAGGCAGGAGAAGCGACCCAGTGGTCAAAGGGATAGAATGATCGTGGGCTTAGCTTAGTTGAAAGCTAAGAGAGTTAAGGATAGGGGGGTGGCTTTAAGGAGAAAATTCCACCCGAGGCGATAAGGCATAAGGCACAATGATAAGATGGCGCGTCGCGTACTTCACAGGTGGAGCCTCCAAGACAGCTGGACGGTAGGAAGAGAGAAGGGCACAAGGTCGAGTAGTGAAGGAGCAGTAGGAAAGTGAAAGATTGGAATTAGGATGGGACTGATCCATGGGGATCTCGGAAGAAGGGAGGGTGGTGAGGTGTGTGTGTCAGTGTGAGATTTTGTTTCTTGACGGGTCGCCCGGAACCTTGGAAGCTTTCCCCACGCGGGAGAATCCACTTTGCCTCTGCCTTTGGTTGAGAACTTGAGATGCCGGCCAAGCTCCGTCATATTGGGTGTACAATATACCTACTGGAGGTATTTGTCAGGCTACCAGGTTTAAATAGAAACTATTCTTCTGCCTGTCTGGTAGACTTAGACTTGATTATATGGCCTGATCTCTTCGAGAATTGTATACTTGATTGCATGCAGCTGAGCTTTAGATATTGAACCTTGGATGAGGACTAGGTAGGGAGCTTGGTAGAAGTAAAGTATTGGATCCTGTCTTGAATGGGACAAGAGGACGTGGACTATGCTAACATAGCGAATATGAAAAGATGTACATGACGATGATGTAAATGCAAATTCCTGCAAAATAACAGACCAGGAAATAGGAAAAGAAACACCCCCAAACCCTATCCTTCCAACGAAACAAGCGAAAAATATTATGTGCAAAGAGACCTTGTTGCGAAGGTCGAAGTATGTACAGACAGACAACAATTCTATAATACGGGGAAGAAGGGGACATCACGTCCGTGACCTGCGCGGATCGGTGGCATCCTGTCGCCGCCACTCGCGAGTCTCCTTCGTTCCCAAACTGCCTACGCCACCTTCAAGTCGTCGCTCCCAACCTCCGAGTCGGATCACCAGGCAGGTAGCATTATCGCCTTCTCGAGTCACCTCGGTGGCAAAGCCAACCACATCGCGTGCGCCTTGCTCGGGGGTTCGAGCTTCCTTGACGATGTCAACGATCTCCTGGTCTAGCAGGGTGCCGCTAATGCCGTCGGAAACCATGACCATAAACGAAAACTCGGCAGGGCCCATCTCAACACGACAGAGCTCGGGCTCGGCGGAGACGCCAATGCGCTTGGATTGAACATCGCCGAACGCGCGGGTGTTGGCTAGTCCGCTCATGCGCTCTTCACCAAAGGAATCGGTCACGAACGTGGCAGCGTAGCGGCGGAGTCGGCCTGCCTCTATAGGGGAGGACGGGTGGTGGTTGGAAGTGAGTGGAATAGCTTGGCCGGTGAGAGTCGAGCAGAGTAAGATTCGAGTGTCACCCACGTGGGCTACCAGCAAACTCGAGGGACCGGCGGGGTGCCAGAAAGGCGTCGGACTAGGCGTTGAAATCAAAGCAATACTGCCGGTGCTGCCACCCTTGAATCGCGACCGGCCACCGATCATCGGAGTTCGGGTCAAGCTCGGGCTGTGGAGGATCTCATCTTCGTTCAACGGCTTCTCCGCTAAAGCAAGATCGTCATCGCGCTTAGCAGCTTGCGCCTTGACAAAATCTAAGTCAGCACGCAGGAAAGCATACTCCATAACCTCCTCAATGGCAACATAGCCTTTCGATGCCGCGTTTTCTGTGGAATTATCGGGGCCGTAGTAGGTGAATTGAGGCGGTTTAAATCTCTTGAAATAGCCTCCAACTAGCCGGCGCCAATTCTGAACAAGGCTTTTCTCCAGATCCCCGATGCGTTTTCGGTTGGCCTCCTGCATCACCGGCAGAGTACTGGTTGTCCCCGAAGCTGTTGCGGCTTCCCCGGAACTCACCCGTTGTTGATTTGTACGGAGGCTCGATTGTAATTCGAAATCTGCGGCGGAGTTTTGGATATATTCGTGAAGGTTCTCCTGCAAGAATGTACTGCACTCAGATCCGCCATGTCCGTCAAAGATTCCAAAGTAAAACACCTGCGGATCTCCACTGGCTGTGTCTGCGGCTCGCGACTCGCGCGAAGAGTTTGGGCCGTTGGATCGCTTGATGGTGAGCGACGCTGGAGGTCGCTTCGCGAAGGCAGGAATATCGATGACGCCGGCCTGGTAGGTATCTTCATTTCTCGGACGAGTGCCGCGGGCAGTGACGGCTCCATAGTGATGCTTGGCGCTGCGAAGTGGGATTCGGACTACCGTCATCTCACGGTCCACTAGATTCTGAAAGGCCGTCGGCGAGTGCGATGTACCTCCGACATGGGGTATAGAGGCTGAACGAGGGAGTTTGTGAAAGGGAGAAGTTGGCCCCCGAGGGTCCGGATGGAGTGAAGATGATGGTAGATGTGTAACGAAATAGTCGTGAAACTGGGGGCGCTTCTTTATGGCAGGTCGCTCGCTCCGCGGCGCAGCTTCGGAGCTATATTTGCGTAATGTTCGAGGTCGGGTGAAGCCTGATTAAGAGATGCAGGACGGATTAGTGAGTGGAAGGCCTGGGGTGTCGGCCACAGGATCTTCAAGCGATTGTAGCTCTGGGGGTTCACGTACCGTAACTACCGGGCAAGGCCCAGGCCCGGCCTGTTACGCGCCTCGCTGAAGGGACAATCATGAATGGCCCATTGAAAGGTGATGAGGGTGGTGGAGGGAGACTTAAGTGTAAGAACAACTCGGCGTTTGGGGGGGGGGGGGGGGGGAAACACATTTCTTTGGCCCGAGCGTCGGCAGATAAGGTGACGGCATCGGCAGATCCATTCCGCGGATTTGCGCGCTTAGGCGCTCCAGAGCTCGTCTTTGATAGTTAGTGATTTTAATTACTATATGCACTCAATGGCAAAGATGTAGCCTAATTATTCCGGTGGGAGCAGCCTTGAAGATTTTCAGGCCCTGGAAGAATGATTCGGGAGATGCGTGCGTAGTCAAAAGGCTCATCGCTCTCTGCCGGAATCCAGATAGCGAACTACGGAGTAAAAATTTCCTTTTTAATAGAAACGAGAATTGAAAGAGGAAATGAGTCCATTGCTAACGCCTATCGGCACCCTTATCTTAACTGATCAGAAGAAACGAACGCTCCTAGAGACAAAATCATTTCGAGTAGCATGACCGTCGCAATGGCCAAAGATGGAGTAAAAGAACGCAAATTGGAAAAGTTGGCACCTACCAGGAGCAGAATCATCCGGAGAGCCTAGAGAGACTAAGGGAACGCCAAGAGGGATCTGCCTGGAAGAAAATTGGCCATGTTAGAGAGTATATTCAACAGAGCCAGACTAGCATAGTGGCGATCAGATGGCCTTGGTGCGAGTAAAGAGACTGCTGTAGACAGCGTCAACCACAGGTTGGGCGGTGATGCGCTTGCCGCCGAAGAAACGGCCGTTCAAGCCCTTGATGGCGTTCTCACCACCTTGAACGCGGTCGAACTTCAGGTAGATGTCGCCTTGAGAATTGGGATCTAACGAGATGTGAACAACGTGGCCATATTTTTCTTCGCACTCCTGGCGGACGTCCTCTTCCAAGTCTTTGATCCAAGCTTCGCCGGTTTCTCTGTAAACTCGTCAGTAATCAAATTCCAGTCACCATAGCTCGCGATGTCTATGAGAAGGGGGCAGGAAGGGGACCGGCAAAGGGAATTGGTGGGTGTACTCACTCGTTAGGATCAAACATGTTGCGAAGCATGACACAGCGACTAGCCATGTTCACATTGACAGGCAAAGGCTTAGTCTCGGTCTTGGGTCGAAGCACCTTCTGCTGTTCGTCGGCCGAAGGCTCGGGTTCATCTGTTCGTGCAAGCTTCCTCATCAATGCGTCCCTACTGTAGTTGTTGAAGTTCACACCGGCAACGTCTGTATCATCGAGGGCACTGGCACCGGTGCCCTTGTCGTTCTCGCGGCCACCGCCGGCGCGGTCGAAGTTGCTCGTACCGCCAGCCTGGACACCACGGCCTCCATGGCCGGAAAATGAGGAGCCCTGGAAATTCGGTTGGTTTGCAGATGGGCCCTGCTGACGATTCGCGTTCGAATCGGGGGTGAACTTATCGTTGCCAAGGCCCACTCGAATGGCCCGACCAGCAAGATCAAATCCATTCATCTTTTCCAAAGCCTCCCGAGCCTGGTTAGGGTTGTGGAACCTACACTTCGTTAGCTCAATTCATTGCAATATGGAAGGACTCCACCAAGTAAGAAGGCGATTAACTTACTGCACAAAGGCGTAACCTTTGCTTCGACCAGTCTCATCCTTCTGCAATTGGACAAACTCGAGTTCGCCAAACGGTTCGAAGACATTCTGAAGGTCATTCTCAGTAATGCTGAAATGGACATTACCCACATAGAGCCGGTGAAACGGCGCGGAGTGCGACGGGCCCGAGCTAGCCTCGGGGTTGCGAGCTTGACGGTTCTTCTCAGCTTCGGTAAGCTGCGCAATAATGGGAATGCCTAGAAGCTTCTGGCCGGTAAGTTGAATCGCAGCCGGCACGGAATCTTCGCTCTTGAACTCGACATAACCGACACTAGAGCAAGACCATGTTAGCTGATGCAATTGAGAAGCAATATCATGTTAAAATCACACATACCCTTTGGATCGTCCGCTCACTCGATCCTTGACGATTTGAGCTTCCTTTACAGGGCCGGCCTGTTCGAAGAACGCCATCAACTCCTTGGTCCTAAGTCGAGCGGCCAGCTGTTGAACAAAGATCGTCCGCTTATCCCGCTCATCTTCGTTCAGCTCGGGGGATTTGCTTGGACTACGGCGGCTGGGACTGCGGCGACGGCCACCCTCACGATCCCGTCGGGGACGTCTCTCTTCTTCGCGCTCTCGTCGAGAGGGACGGTAGTGACGATCGTCGTACGGTGAGCGCGAGCGAGAGCGGGCACGTCCTGGGCCACGGTAGAAGTCACCACTAGAGCGGTAGTCATCACGATCGCGACGCGAGCGTCGTCGCTCACTCTCCCGGCTCCGGCTTCTCTTCCGGCTTCTATGGCTTCCGTTAGCACTGCCATGTTCGCTGCGCGGGCTCTTCATGTCCTCGTCGCCATCAACATCTCGGCGGCGGTCGCGGCTACGGTCACGGCGTCGACGTCTTTCACGGGAACGATCACGATCGCGGCGTTCGGAGGGGTCCGCACGAGAACGATCCTCGTTTTCTTCTGTTTTGGGAGCGGGGGGTTCGGTGGGAGCGGCAGTGGACTCGAGAAGAGCCTCTACGTCAAGTCCTGACATTGCGAAGTGCGTGTGTTGCTCGCTGGTTGTGATTCAAATAAGGGCGAGGGTCAGGGAAAGTCACTTGGGACTTGGTCAGAGAGCGAAAGACAGCGTGGATTTTGACTTTCGAACCCTTTTTTATTCTCTCCTGGTCGATGTACTAATTCTCTGTCACGACCAGAAATTCGGTTGAAATGTGAAGTTTGTAAGAGTAGTCAGTCAACGATTCTGGGGGAGTCAAAAGCGTCCAAGTGAGGTGGTGCCCAGTCATGTGACCCCAAAGTTTTCTTAAAGCCTAAGGTGTCGACTCGCCACAGTTTTGCCGTTTACAAGTCCCCTTGATGATATAGATGATTACAAGGTCAATACAAAGACGAGTGATTAAATCTGGAGAAGAAATGCATCCCGTGGGAATTTTTCATTATGATTATGTCATGTACACTAATAAGTGGTAGGTAAGTGATGCGTGTAGTACAATGAGATGAATATGTAGACATCCTCTCGAGCTCATCACCTAGGGAGACCGAGAAGTGGCCTATGCGTGGAATGGGTCATAAAATAGAATCGATCTGGGACGCCACAATTGCCGACATGAAGGAGCAGGGATGTACAAGCCCCGGGCAGGTTGGGAATACCCAGAAGCGAGACTCTAGCGTAAACTCATGAAATCAAAAAGCGAACCGCCGCCGTAGAAGTTCTAGGCGAACAGACAGGCTTTTTACTGAGCTTTCGCTCCCTTGGGGGCTGGCGTCTCCAACTCAGTACCAAATACTCGATCCCAGAACCGGCTGGTTACGCCGAATCCGTTCTCGAAGTCAGCATAGTGGTGCTGGAGGTGGTACTTCTTGAGCTCCTTGTAGTACAAAGGAAGGCTATACGAAAATGTTAGCATCGTGGCACGCTGAGATATGTAACCAAGGCATAGGGGAATGGAAAACTCACTTGCGGTGGTGGAGGAAGTAGTGAGTCAAGTCATAGCAGATGTAGCCAAAGACACCTCCACAGAACACCTGAACAGCCGCGAACCAATTGTAGAAGAAGACGGCATGGGCGAGCTTCCAGAACGGAGCTGCCAGAATCACAAACAGTGTTGGGGGCATGACCAGTCGATAGCGGTCCATGGGCAGGTAGTGGTGGATGCCGTGGAGGAGGAAGTGTAGGATTAGACCGACTCGGTTGTCCGGGAGCCAGCTATAAGACAACGTGTTAGCAACTTAGATACGAATTCGATTTCAAGAAGGAGGATCCATACTTATCGATATGGAAAAGGAAGCGGTGCATGAGGTACTCAATCAGAGTCCAGAGACAAACACCGCCGATCCAGTATGCTGCAGCCACAGAAGGGTCTCCGAGGCCCTGCGCTCCAACCATAGTCCCATAGAAGACTGGTGGCAGCCAGATCAGAGGCACCACATACCAGGCAGTCTTGCTGAGGGGCTCGAGGAAGTTGCCAAAGAGCGGGGCAGATGCGCCTCCCTTGTAGTGCCGAGGGCGGTGGATCTGCTCTAGATAGAACTCCTTGGAGAAGTTGCTGTACCAGAGCTGAGCGAACAATGGCTTGTTGAGGTCCAGGAACTTGTGTGTCTTGTAGTCCTGTGAATAGTCCGTGTCGATTGACAGATCCTCTTCCCGGGACATGCCGGTGCTTTCGTAAACGGGCTGGGGATCGGTCTCCTCCTCATTGTCAACACCAGACGCCTTTGCCTTTCCCGATGCATCCGAAGAGATAAATCCAACGTGGTAGTCCATCAAAATTTCGTAGGCAGCTTCGGAGTGCTCGTGAGAAATTTCATCTTTCATGATCTCCGCCACGTCCTTGCCTGCGTAGTCCAGAATCAGATCACCACCACCCGGGTGATCCTCCACAAACTCGGTGACATCGTAGACATTGCGACCGATAGTGATGAAACACGATTTGGCGCTTTTATGCGATTCAACCTCGGCAGGTGTGAAAGTCGGCAGGACCCGTCCTGGCATGTTTGCGAGTTTTGGAGGAGGGGGGTTCCAAATTCAGTCAACAGCTGTAGGGTATAATGCGACTATCTGGGATCTAGGGAGGGGTGTATTGGGGGTGGGATGTAAAAGAGATTGTTGACATGCAAGAAGGTAATGGCAGATCTTGATCGGAGGAGCGCGGCACTAAATTCATTTCAGGGGAGAGCGTGGCGTGATGGGGCGTCGTCTCCGCCCCGGCAGAATAATTCTATGCTTCCCGCCAGGGAACAGCAGTCCGAGTCCAGTCAGGCAATATCCTTCCACCAAAAACTAGGGCAGAAGTGATCAGGCCATCCGAGGTATATTGTCTGATACTTGGGCACGCTGGAAGATCCAGAAATTGCATTTCCTATTCCAGTCATATCAACCTTGGCAGGAATCAATGGGCGATTAGTGATTACAGGTTTCAACCAGATATGAAGCGTTCCTCAAACTGATGTAATCAGTTTTATGCACAGGCTTCATCACTCATATCTCCGTCGCTAGTGAATTAATGATCACCACTAATAGAACCTATGTACGGAGTATACTGAGAATTTTCTATTAATGAGAAGGGGCAAGATCTCATGTTTATAAGAGTAAGCGACTATCCTCTTGCTATCAGTACCTTCTCCATCAAATTGTTGATCAAGTTGGAATGTGCATAGACCGATTGTACTAGTCACTACTGTAGTAGTGATGACTTTGATCTACGATCAGATTGTTCAGTTTGCGCTTCCTAAACACACGGCTAGCCAAAGCTTACTGGGATGCTGCAGATCAGTTTTTCTTTATCAGATCATTCGACCACCATAAGTACGTACTTGGCATTCTAGTTCTAGTTCATACACGGAAACACCCTAGGCCCCAGTCTTGAAGATCCCATCGGTCTCTCAAAAGTACGACTGCTATTACTGCTACATACTACTCTCGGGGAATAAAATCACCTTCCTGTAAGGGCATGGCCTCCGGAAGACAAGTTCAGCATTATTATCCACCATAACCTTCGATAGAGTTCGAGACAGATAGGCGATTCTGCGCATACATCGCACAGTCCTCGGTCGTTCGATACCAATGCCCTTTTCTTGTACATTTTCCCTGACTTTCTGGCTCATGCCAGCAAATGGGTGAAAATGGAGAATGGCTGTCTGTCACGTGCCAATCGCCAATCCAAACAACGGCCCTCGATTTGCCAGTTCCCTTCAACACCAAACGACAAAAGTCCCTTGAAGGATTCGCATAACCAAGTGGCCGGCGCCCTTGGTATCCTTCATTACTGCCCGTCCAAGGTTAGTCTGGGGGCTAAAAATGCTGCGACATCCATCACACTCAAGTTTGAAGTCACTCAACCTGTTCCATTTTCCTGCCCCGCGGGACGATCCGCACGATTAAACCGAATCTGCAGTGGGACCGGCCCCCTCATCCAATAATGCACCTAAACGCAAATGCCTATGATCATCCTCGACGGTGCCATTGGATCAACACTAACGATAGTGTGAATCCTTCAGTATTCTTGCGAATGCTCCTTCATTCGTCCAGGCGCTGGGGAAGAGCGGACTGCGCCCGACAAGCCCGAGTACCCCGACTCATTCCCCGATCGGATCGCATACCCCCACCGGGTCATGAAAGTGCACGCATCATACCGGCCCATTCTTTCACTCTCTATACGTTGGCCGCACCCCTCTTCCCCGGTCCGGAAACGCTCTGAAGGCGATCTTCAGAATGGGGGGAAAACAAGGCTATTCTTCTGCTGGCAATTTGAAATTGTCAGGGATTAGGCATCGCGCTAGCTCTCTCACTAAGTGGAGCTTGCTGCCCCGCTGGGGCTTCCAGCTCTCCCTCATTAAAAGACCTCCTCGCTCTCCCAATCTTCTCCCTTCCTTCCCACAATCCTTTCCAACAGTAAACCCCCCTCCGCACGCACGGCCGCCTAACAATGTCGGAGACGGATCGCGTTCCCGACAACCGAATCTTGGAGTATATCCAGGATCTGACCTCGGCCAAGAAGGGTCTCCCTTACGGCCAACCCGTGGGCGTGCTCGTCTCCCAAACCATCACAGACTCGGCAACCCTCTTGAAATTGACAGCAGAGGTCGGTCCTCACATCGCGGTGCTTCAGGTCCAAGCGGAAATTATCGACGACTGGTCCGACGATACCATTGATCAGTTAACATACTATGCTAAGAAACACGGGTTCATCTTGTGGGAAGGGAGTCGAGTCTTGAATTGCACCGTCAATTTCATGGGCCGAGGGAGCGCCAACTTCCAAACAAGGAAGGTCTTGGCCGATTTGATTAGGCGGAAATACACGCACGGAACTGCAAAGGTAGCGCAATGGTCAAATCTAGCCACCTCGTGGGCACCTGGTGTGCCTTTGCATGAACAGGAGAAGGACCTGTTGATTCCAACACTTCGCAAGGCCGCCCGGGAGGCCGTCGCAACGACTGTGAAAACCATTGAAACCGAAATCTCTGCTACCAATGGCGAGGAACACCACGAGGAAGTAGACACACCAATTTCCCCGCCTACCACCAATGGTTGGGTGGAATTCAGTTCAGAGAGTTTTGGATCTGCACTACGGAAATCATCCACCATCTCTGTCACCGAGTCGGTCACTCTCCAGCCCCATGTCGAGCCGGACGAGGGCGTCCCAGCCCCGCCACTACTATCGCGAGGCCTGGCTCTCTGCTTGCCAAGCGCCATCGATTCCGCATTCACGTCTGAATTTCGACAGAGCACAATAATGGCAGCATGTGCAAATCATGATTTTGTCGTTGGACTTCTCACCAGCGAGCCATTTTTCACCAGCTATACCGGAGACTATTTGTTCGACCTGGCCTTCCAAGACAGCCATGGAACACCGCAACTAGGCCGCGACATACTCGAGGCCATACCCTATCTCGAAAATAAGCATTCGTTTGCCTTGTTCTCTCTTGTCCCGGCCGAGCTTATTCATAATTATGAATCAGATCCCATTCGCAGCATGAACGGGGACTCGCCAGACGAGGACCTACCTGAGAGTGTTGTCAAATTGCATTACATGGTTGACCAAGCCTTGAAAATACGAGAAGCCAACCGCAAAGAGCACCTTGGCAACCATCAGCAACATTCCTCGATACCCGTTGGCCCCGGCATCTTCCATATCCCAGTTGTTATCCTCCCTTGATCAAGATGCTCCTTCTATTTTGAATTTCTCCACGACCCGCTATGCCCTTCATCCTTATGATTATTCATGTTTATCCATTCCATGCTAGATTTGCATAGGCTCATGTCTTGTGCATTGAGATACATTCCCCCTATCCTAGATGTGTTGGAACAAAAGCCATCTCTTCTTGTTCATGTCTTGTCTTGAAAGCATCCACCAACCTGTCAACCTTACACCGAGATCTTCCATCCATTTAGACCACTTGTGGCCTTGGAGCCTTGGGTCTTCAGACCTTTGTCCGCCCATGTCTATTTAGGTCTTCCTTGTCATCATCATCGCCCCCCTTCGCATATCTATTATCTACAGACATCTCTGTATTTCTGTTGATTCCTACGTACGATGAACCGTTCGTAGATCATCAGCACCATCATACGTATTCATACACCTCTTGATTGCAATTTATAATATACATTTACCACAAGAACTTACCACTCCATACCCCTTCTTGAGGCTATAGTCTGATAGGTCAGGCCAGAGAAGCCCACCCAATTCCATGGACGTGGGGCAATAAGATTAATTAGTCACCCGGGCATCGGAGTACCCCGCAGGCGGTCAGACTTCTAGTATACCGCCTTCATCTTGCCCCCCATTTTGCCAGCAGTATGAGTCCGATCCCAATGCCGATGGGAGTCAAAGGGAATAAATAGCATTCAGTGTCCACCCACATTGCCAGCTCTAAAGTGAAGAAATGTTTTTGTTTCCCATTCCAACTTCGCCACACTCACTCTCTTTTCCTATCTCTTCCCTTCTTTCACCGTTTGTTCAAGTGTTACAAGCCCGTCTTCTTCATACTCTTGACATAACGCCTCTCTATCCCCACACGATCAAAGACAACCTGCGCATATAGACATAAGAACCGGCCTGGGAATCAAGAACCAGGTTCTGCCCACCTTGGCGCATCCCCAAACATCTCTACACACTTGTACATTCGGATGCATATGTATTCCGCCATCTCATTGTTATTCATCTAACTTCACCAACGACGTCCAAAAACACTCAGCATCGGCATTGGCAATGGCACCGGCATCGCAACCAGCCTTGCCCTTGACACCTCCAGGGCCTTCATCAAGGACATCAGCCGAATTCAATGAAATTCCGGGTCTTCATCTGCCTGAGAAACCAAACACCTCTCTTCTCCGACCAAGAGAATCTCGTCCCAGTGACAAAAGCAGTCCAAGCTCACCAATCATTGTTTCGCCAACTGGAGATGTGATTCTCAAGTACACCAAGCCATCATGGGGAGACTGTTACTACTGGAAAGTGGACAGCCGAATGCTCAAGGAGAACAGTCCGTATTTCCGAGTGCTTCTGGATCCTACCAAAGGGTTTGTCGAAGGACAATTGCTTGCACGGCAATTATCAGAAGCCTCAGGATCTGGCTCTCTACCCATCGTGGTGGTTCCCGCAACTCCATTCACTGAGCTATATGGAGTGGATACTCTGGAGCTATTCTTGCAGATTCTATGTTTAGAATCTCTAACATCCGACGAGAATGATGACGAGTATGAAAGCCTAGAGAACGTGTTCTCTTTCAACCTAAAAGCTCAGCCGTTATCTCTGATCGCTCGGTTGGTTGATATTGCCGACTATTACAACTCTCCACAGCCTGTACTGGACGCCTTACGTCGCTTGGATTATTCTCTCGGGAAGGGCAAGTCGCGGCTTCAGAAATTTAGCGAGACAACCTTGAAGATGAGTGAAGATCGGATCCGGCAAACGATCATCGTTGCGAACTTCCTCAATCAGGAGTCCATCTCTAAGATTATGACACATACGTTGGTAATAGCTGGCTCCAAGCGCTGGGTTCACTCCCCCCAGGTACCAGAGGGACCATATCTCCGTTGGCAGCACCTGGCGAATGGATTAGAAGGTATGGCACAACCTCATCGCACTATGAGTTTCCTGTATGGCAAGAAAGAAACCTTGGCTAACGACTGCTTTCTAGAGGAACTCTATTACCGACGGCAGTGCGTCTTGAATACAATCACTGACCTACAAGCATATTTCCTCCGCAAATACGGCGCACTGGAAAGCGATGAGCCCATGCCTACCTCCTCCAAAGCCGTCCCACATCACACCACCTATCAACATCGTGTCTTCCAGTGCCGGGCTGGACTTGGCAACGCCAGCCAATGCGATCTATTCCACCTCGGTCAGATGACACGTTTCTTCGCCCTGCGAGCCAAGTCAATCTTCATAGGGTCTACACTGATTGACCCTGAATTCAGTCCACCTGGCGCCGAAGATGAGGATGACGGCGAGGAACATCCTTCACCAGGCCTTGACATCTCTTCGCTCATCGTCTCGCTCAAGAAACACCCTGACTATCAGATCGATCTCAATCATCAAGCTTGCGGCGTGAAGCGCCGCTTACTTCCAATCCTGGATGGCATCGAGAAGTTTGTGATGGATGGGCGTGGTATGCTTGGTGTTGTCCCGTCTATCTGGGATCAGCCGGAGAATCGTCAACGGCTGCAGTGGAAAACAGAAGCCTTGTTCGCCGAGGAAGTGTGTGTCATACTCAACCAGATATCCTACGTGCATGTCGGTCCAAAAGGCGCCGCTATTACCAAAGGAGGCTCTTACAGCGCCAGGTCATTTAGTCAAGAAGAACATGCACGAGCATTGTTTACCGCCAAGAAGCGAAAGTGGGAGCCAGACACGTTCTGATCACTTTAGACCTGTCTGGTGATTACAAAACATGTCGTCATTATTCCTTATCATACCATGAACAGCCTTTCTCTGTTTCCTGACACGACTATGATGGTATTCCCGCAGCGATGAATTCTTGAAATGAAGAGGCCGGCCTAGACGTGGCGGTCTGTCCAAGGGTTGTTCTGGATCGCTCGCCCACGCAGAGGAGACGGGTGTCTATTTCCCCTGCAACCGGGACTAAGCTTGGGCCAGCAAGCTGAGGTGCTGAGGCAGCTTAAGTTTATTCGACATGACTTGTACGATAGCTGGAATGTAAATTATCAAGATCTGTGTACGATATAGGGGCGTAATGAATGATGATTTTGAATGACAATTGAACATGGGGTATACCTATGTAGCCCCAGTTGTTGCGGGTTGCCAGAGAAAACAAGAACTTTTGCCGGTCTGTTCTGAGTCTATGAGATACACTCTTATGTGTGAGTTCAATGATAACACCAAGCAGAAAGAAGCAGTGCAAGTTCATCGTGACAGTCTGAAACCCTCCTTCCACACCACAAAAAAAATCAATCTCCTGTAGTTTCTTGAGATAATAAACAGCGTCTCCCTTCTCCTTCTCATCTGTCCAACAAGCCTCTCCATTAACATACAGCATCACCCCAGAAATACCCCATATCGAGATCCATGTTTGGCCCCGATGGGAAGAATGACCCAGTGATCTGACCGGTCGCCGGATCATAGGGGAATAGCTCGTCGTAGGGTAGTGGACCGGAGAGAGAATTCTCCGACTTGGTCAATGTGTCCAGAAGGTCGGGTGCTTCAATACTGTAAGGCACCGACATATCAAGGGGACTGACAGGTGGCTTTATTGGCGAGCAAGCAATGGAGTCCATTTCAGCAGCAATAGACTCTGCCATAGCTATTGGAGCCGCAGGTAAGGTCGGTGGTTGATCGAAAGAGTGATCATCAATAAGTGGATCATCGCCAAATTCAGTGGAGCCGATGCCATCCGGGGCATCGAAAAGAGAGTTACTCGATGACTCCTCGTGGTCAGACATCTCATTGACATCGATTCCGATGTGGGGTGCAAGACGGCGCAAGAAGCCATCGCATAGCTTCCAAGCTCTTTCCGACGCCATATTCGTTTTGGAAAGCGCCGAGAGCCAGTCGATAGCCTTTTTGGCGGCCTTCAGGACCATGTTTGCTTTCTCGGGAACATGCTGTGAGCGGAAAGCGAGCTCCAATAGAAGAACCGTGGTTGCTTGCATCAGATAATGCAGTGTGCACCACCATGGGGAGATCCGATGCAACATAGCAGCATCGGGGGTGTCAGGGAACAACGTCAACATATGACACGCAGACTCAACACACTCAGCAGCAGTCTTGCTGCAGAACTCATGCGTTTTATCATCCTCGGGAGGAGAAGAGTCGAGCCGACAGAGACACGGGCGAGTGATTCCAATTTTGGTGCTGTAGAACAGAAATGCCAGCCCCATTCGCTGTCCGGCGGGGCATTGAGAAGTCTGTGTGGAAGTAAAGTCGTATGCCGAGGGGAGGTTCATGAACCAAGAATCAATTGCTAGCATGAGACTCTGAATTGTAAATTCGATGCTCGCCCATGGGGACTGCAGTGCCTCGGGGCTGTAGAGCTTGGTCGCCATTCGCTTGGCGATGGTAGTCAGGGATGTCATCTGCAAGAAGTACAGTGACATGCACGGAGGAAGACTCTTGAAATACTCCGCCCGACTTCTTTTCGTATCGCATTCAGCTGGGGTGTCATTTGTGTCCGAGTCCGCAGTTGAATCCAAGTTGGCAGTACTGCTACTGAACGACATGCGATCCAGGGGGCTCGATGTGCCACGTCCAGCAACACTGATGAGTTGGGCAACTTCGTCTTTTTGGAAGTCACTTTCATCGAAAGGAACTGGGAGAGGTGTGGTACATGAGCTGTCGATGATGCAGGACGGACGTCCTGTCATAACACCGAGAAGGTGTTCAATATTGTAAAGTGACCACCAGACGCGATATCGGATTTCTTTTGAAGTATCTGATGTGCATACACCCACGTTTTGTAGATGTAGCCCGAGGCCTAATGCTCCTCTGACGGCACTTCCAGAAAGCTTCCAGGCTCTGCGTTGACAAAGAAAAGGAAAGTGAGTATGGCTCCAGGTAGAATAAAGTTAGCGACGTACCGATTAATATGACCAGATGCAATCAAGTAGAAGCAAGCAAGCCCCTCAACCTGAAGTTGCTGCAGATCAGGATGATGCAAAATCTGGTCTTCCAGGCTCAGACTTCTTGCCCGAGAAAAGTACATTTGATGATCATCTTCGCCTTCCTTCCAGTCTGCATCAGTCAATTGTCCATACTTTGATGCAATGGCGAATATCAAATTGAGAATAGCCAGCCACTTGGTCCCTGGTTTGAGAGAAGGATGACTGATGAAGACTTGGAACTGGGAAATGAAGGTCGAGATGCCAATGATTGGGAAGGACGGATGCACCGAGGTCAGATAGGCATTGAGCAATTTAGTCGCCGTGTCCCGCGAGGGTACTCCGAATGCATCGACCTGCTCTTTTTTTGGAACATCTAGGTCGTCGATGTAGTAGCTAGAAGAAGCCACCAGTGGATCACTAGGCTTCTCAGGTAGCGGAGTCAAAGTTGGAGAGGGTAGGCCGTTATCATCATCCACATTAGATTTGCTCGAAGACCACTCCTCACACTCGTTGTTGACTTCCTTGCTCAGCTTCTGAAGCCAGGAAATCTCCGAGCTTCTACCAATAAATCCGGTTGCTCGTGCTGTCTCGTCTCTGTTGAAGTCTTCTTCTGTGTGGTCCACGCCATCCAATGCGCCGGGCGATGAAGATCGATCTGGGGGTGGTTCCGAGCCTGACCCTTGGCTTCTCTCTCCTGTAGTGGCAAGGCCGGTCTCGGCGTTTAGTGCCAGATCAGGAGCTGATTCCTATACTATCTCAGACATGTCTTGGGCATTGAATGCAAATCGTGCTCCTTACCGCTACCAAAGCAATGTTGACAAGCTGCTCATCAGAGACCCCGAAGCGATTGCTCAATTTTCTGATGACATCCTCATAGGCCTGCACTTTAGCCGACAGACTAGCCAGCTGCCTGTAGGTAGTAAATCAATAAACAGGTCTGATGGTCCAGATGAAAAGCAAAGAACAGGTTTACTGACCGTTTCGACTTCTCTCTTTTCCCATCGGTATAGCAACAAATGATGCCAGCCTCCCGACAATTGCGACATCCAGACTTGTCGCCAGTGCATTTGGTCTTTCTCTGTCGGCAGCTTTCGCATGCTCGACGTACATGTCGGCGGTGAAATCTGCCAGGCGAGGTAAAGGCCGACTCTGCTCCATCTGCAAGTCGTGGAATGGCCATCTTCTTGGAGCCGGCGTCCAACTCGGGCCGTTGAAGAGCGGGTAGGGGATTTTCCTGTCCATAATATCAGAAGCCAGCTTTGGAATCTAATCTTGATCCTCGGGTTACAAAGGCTTACCAAGCTCAGCTGATTGCATGTCTCGGCATCAACACTCGATAGCATGAATAGGCTTTGTTGTTCATTCCATGACGGGAATGGGATGCTCATCATGAAACTTGTGGAAACTAGAGACGTATTCCTAAACTAGATCTAGCTGGTCAGTAAGGAGTTCTAGTTTTCATTATCATTCCCCGCATGTATAGTCTCACCTTGAAGGCTTTGAAGGGGACTGAACAAGGTTTGAAGTGTGAACTATCAGACACTCATGGAAATAGCAAAATGAGGGGGCCTCAATTGAGTTATAAGACCATTGGTAGGTTTAACCTAAAAGCCAAATGGGACATTGCGTACCAGCTACCAGCAAGATAATTGTTTTCTGGGTCCGAGTACCAGCGAGGGTCTAAAGCTCGTCTGGTAGATACTTGGTCATGACGGTCATGACGATGTTGACAGAGCTGTAGCGGTAAGCTTACAAAGTGGCAACTCAGTAGGGCATGCGACAAAGTACCTACCTAGTGTATATTTGCCTCATCGCAATGCAATGCTGGCTGAGGCAATTTTTAGGGTCTTTTGTGGGTAGATCTGCATGATCTGTATGGCTGATGGACCATCATATTTGCCATCAACTAGCAACGGCGACGATTCTGTTGCATCAGATCTCGACTGACGACCCTGGATATTGGTTAACCCATTGTATGAGGGCCCCAGAGCACCCATTTTGTACTCTTCTGTTTGTCGGTTGTTGGAACCGACAGGCTCTAGGCTCCGACGCTTCCTAAAGGGCTGGTGCTCTGTTCAATTGTAGATTGGACGATCGGTGAAGGGACGGCTTTTCCAGAGGCCGAGACATGGGTCTCATACAGCCTATCTCAATAGATAATATCCATTTCTCCCAGGGTTAAAAGTAGGGTGAGGTAGGACTATAGAGCAACAGCTCGCTATGCGCAGCGCGTTGCATTGCTAGCTTAGATGGGCGACAATGGTCTAGACCCCGCGAGTAGAGTCAATCTGACGTTTGATGAGTGTGGCACTTGCTTAGCTATTGTCCCTGGTTAATAGTTGCATCGGGTTGACATGATTCGACCTGGAAGAGGAGCGGACTATAACGGCCCATGGGAAGCCATCGAGGTACCGAAAGCTTGACGGCAGTTTCGAGCTCTGTCGGATAACATCAAAGGGGTATCCCTACTCAGACGGACCCCTCATAATGCTCAGTCATTATTTGCGGCATGGGTCTATCATCCATAATCCTGACGTCGTATATTACCAAGACATGATTGCGCTCATCATCACAACCTCAATCAGACCACTGACCATGCGAGGTGCGGGTGAGCTCGCATTGGGAAAGTCAGGCATCCTGAAATTCTACCTATCATAGAGTGGGGCTCCATAATTTGCTTAATTCTAGATAATGTGTCAATTTTTGGGATGTCAAGGTTGAGACACGGCCTCAGAAGGAGGTACCTTAAGAATCTTGTAGTAAGGCAATCAAATCAAGGGCTGATAACACGATTTCAAAAACAGGACGAAAGAATTGCCAGAGAAGCAGGCCTCAATCCAAACATCATTAGAAAAAAAAGAAAACTCTATACAATCCCAGCACGTAACTACTCGATCAAGAAGTTCTCCGCAACACTGCGAATATCCTTGGAGAACGCGGCACTCTCGCCTTCCATCTCCAGTAGGGAGGCGTCGAGAACATCGACGTCGACAAATGGCTGGGTCTTTGTGAATCGAACGCTCATTGGGAAGAACTCATTCTCGTCACCGTCACCGGTGGACTCGAATTCAAAGCTCCCAGAGGGGTTCGACTCGTCCACAACGCCTAGGTTCCAGTCCAGGCTGTCCCCTGAAACTTCGTACACAGCATCGAAGCTGGCTACCGCTGGCTCCGATGCGCCATAGGGGATGGTAACAACAACATCGCGCAGGCTATCCGTGCCAGTGAGCTCATACTCCACGGTGACGGTCGTTGTGTCAGAGCCCTTGTTCACCCACACAGTGAATGTGATGGGTAGAATCTCGGCATTGTCGGCCGAGCTTGCCACACGCCACCGCAAAACACCAATTGCGTTGTTGGCAGGGAAGCGCTTGGTGGTATCCTTGAGCTGGATTGTGGAGGTGCTTGTGAACAGAGCTTTATCGACATTGGGGTGGGTGCGGAATTGGGCACCCTGGGTAGGGTTTGCCCTGAGATCAAGTCTGAGCTTAGTAAAGGCCGGATCGGTTATGCGGAGCTGAAGATCACCCTTAACCTCAAATGACTTCAGGGCACCTTCCCGGGTGAGTGTCGCAGAAATTGTCTCAGCGATAGTGACGTGGATGGGCTCGCGATCAGCCGTGAGGGACTCGCGAGCAGATGCAGGCTCTTGCACAGGAGTAGACGCTTGAGGAGTGACCAATGGGCTGGACTCCTCGATCTCGGGGCCTAGGTCGCCACGAACCTTCTCGTAGATATCGGTAGCCTTGGACTTCTTGCCAAGTTGCATACCCTTGCCGCGACTGGGGAGGGGCCTATACAAAAATCAAACTGTTAGAGAGCAAAAGATCCATTGTCACGGTCTTCCAGCGTCTGTAATGGTGAACATACTTGGCAAAGGTCTTCTTCTTCTCCGCCTCATACGAGTCGTAGGTATCAGGCACCGACGGGCGTGATGGGGGTGTATAGACAGGGTAATTCGGTGCCCGGGGGGCCGCACCACGACCCGTGCGAGCAGCCTCCTTGCGCTGCATCTCCAACTGCTTGGCCTTGCGCTTGCGCTCCTCACTGGCCTCCAATTCTTTGTTCTATCGACGAATGTAAGCCTGAGAAACAACCCCGCAGCGCGCAAGTCCAAACATACCCGCTCAATAATTTCCTGAATGCGCTCCTCATGACTCTCCATCTCCAAGAATGTCTTGATCTGAGAAAGAGAGAGGTTCTCCCGGTAACCCAACGTCACCAACTCGTCGTATGCGCTCAGTAGCTCGAAGGCATTCCGGAGAATCTCTCGCTCATCCAGGCTCTTGCAAATGCTCGTGGTTACTTGGGCAAAGAGGTGCAGACTGTCGATGTCTTGGAGAATGTTGGATTGGCGGTTGGTGATAAGGACAATGTACAGTTCATCCAATGGCTGGTATACGAACCGCACGTTGTCCTGCTCAACGGTGGTGTGCTGGGTTTGCGAATCGGCAAGTTTGGGGAAGGAGGCGAGGAGGGCTTCAATACGCGACCGAGGAATCTCACGGAATTGGCGCGAGAGGACCGCTTTGCCTCCGCGAGTGCAAATGGATGCCGCGAGGACGACCTGAGCAGTGTGGGACAGATGGTTAGCTCCAGGCTGTCACAACTGACAACAGACATATAAACTGGAAATGCTCATACCATGACGACCAACGGAAAATTAGAGACTGAAGAGAATGAAAGGAAAGCGATACGAAGATTAGCAGTATCGCGAGTAGTGGATAGTCTCTGGAGAAACGACAGCTAGGAAGAGAGAGAGAGAGAGAGAGAGCCCCCTTGTGGTGTTGATGGACAAGTCGCCCGCGGGCCGCTACTCTGTTCTCTTTGGTCTTGGCCCGTGCACGCCCGTCCCCCTTCGCTTAGTCTTCAACCCAACTCGGCTTTTTTCCCTCTACACCTCATCTCTCTCTCTCTCCTCGCGCTTTTTTATCGTGAGAAGCTGTTTCTCTTTTTATTCAACTCTTCGATTCCTGAGCTGGATCGATCCTTATTCCCCCATGAACCTCTCGTAACCCCCCCTACCTCCCCTTGATCTTTTCTTCTCACCTACCTGCCGACTTTACCCTTCCGGCGCGCCATCTTTGGCCCTTACAACACCGACCCCGTGGTAGACACCTTTTCGACGCGTTTTATGCCATGACCACCGCTTCCTCTTCGACATTTGCTACGATGGAGGTCCCTGCCCTAGAAGATTCGATGGAGATGGCTTCTCCTTATCACGGAGGGGCTGATGACTTTGACATCGACATCGACCTCATGGAAGACCAAGTCTCGAACATGGACAGCGATATGATGGGAGCCGATGACTATCCCAACACATCTAAAGTCTCACTTTTCGGTACCGAAGCGAACGACGATGCCGATATGGTTGATGAGCCTTCGGAAGGATCCATGGTTGACACTGATCTTGTCGACGAGGATCCCGACATCGATGTTCAGTACGAAGAGACTACCTACGAAGCGGAAATGCTAGAAGGCGATCAAGACGATGGACTTGTTGCCCCCGTTCCCAGCATCCATATTGAAACACAGACAGAGACCAGTGAGCATGGCGACCCTACAAGCGGAGTCCCCACGGAAGTCGACGAGGTGCAGCACCAGCCCACGTCCCGCGATGGCTCAGAGACCGCTCCCTCAGAGATCGCTGTCCCAGAATCTGTTTCCGTGGTGAATGAACTTCAGGAGCCCCAAACTCAAGATGAAGAGGTCCCTCCCGTCTCCAGCGAAAACCAGACCGATCAACTCGGACACGCCGAAGGCGACAATAGCGCCGAGTCTCAGACCAACCACCCAGTACTTGAGTCCCAGGACACTAATGGAACAACCGAGAGCAAGCCTCCAGCTGCTGAAGAACATGTTGATGCCTCGGCTGAGAATATTGATAATGTTGAGCCCGCGGAGGAGGCCAAGTCAACTGTTGATGAAGGCGGAGATGGACATGTTGAGCATCTTGAGGCCAATGTGTCGCACGAGACAGAGGGTCAGGACACCCATGAGGAGGACGAGTCCCTCCATCCAGTGAAGGTTCTTTACCAGGAAGCCGAGATTTCCCTGTTCCCGCCTATGGAAGGTGATTCAGCCGAGACATTCTTCCTCCATGACGAGGATATCGCGTACGACAACGTTGGTAAACTGTTCAACTCTCTTCGTGAGGTACTGTTGGATAATGTTGCGGAGAACGAGGTCCTGGTTATTGATATCGACTCACTCGGTATTCAGATAACAGAGGTAAGTTCCTTCTCCATTTCTTGTTTAGCCAGGTTCCACTGAACCATTGCTAATTCTTGACTAATAGGACTCCTCCCACACGTCCAATATGACTTTACATCGGATTTTGAACATCTACCTCCGGCTTTGTCATAATGATGGCAATAATGAGCCCGAAGCTTTGTATCTGACTTTGAGCAGCAGACCGGGTGTTCAATCTGAGCTAGCCGAACTTGAAGCTGCTGCCAATGAAGGCAAAGGACTGTCTCAAGTTCATCCCTGGAGCGAGTTTGAGGATGGAGAAGACAATGAAGATCCTCAAGTGGTGGAGCACCCCGTTGAGGATTCAATTGGTGATCAAGCTCACCAGGAGCTGTCTTTCCATGAAGCCGAAGAATCCAACCAGGAGCAGGTGGCCCCCTGTGGTGCTGCCGAGTCTGAGGTTCATGCTGCTGTAAATGAGGATGCTCCCATCGAAGCCATTAACGATCCAGTCTCTGGCGAGCAAAATTCTCAGGCTGAGCCTGGAATCGGGCCTGTCGAAACACAGCAAGCAGATGAGACTGATCAGGTGGATTTGCCACAGTATGCGGATGAGAATTCCCATGACTATGTTGAGGAGCACTATGAGGAGCAGTATGATTCTGAGGCTCCTAAGACAGAGTCTACATCTACCGTTGTGCCTGCCTCTGATCATGTCGAGGCAAAGGAGCCCACAGAAGCGGTCTCAGCCGAGGCCGCCGAAGATCCGTTGGCTGAAAACGATGGTCAGGATCGCACCAACCCTGCTGGTGACGGTGAAGGCTTGAACGCCGGGGACTCATCCAACCAGCATGAACAGTATGGCTTTGAAGGACAAGAGGATGGGGAGTATCAAGATGAGCTCGCTGAAGAAGAGACTTATATCTCTGGGCCCACTGATGAGACCCATCCCGTCGATTTTGCTTCCGCTCATGACGAAGACGCTCCCAATGAATTGGATTCCGTAGCTGCCGCTCAGGACGATTTTGTCAGTGTTTTGCACGATGATATTGATAATCAGTCGAACGGTCAGTTGGAGTCCACCGTGGAGAATGCTCCCAAGGAGGAATCTGCGAACCTTGAAGAACCCGAGGACGACCTGCTTGGAATCGCCGAGGACCTTTTGGAAGGCCCCGCCCGCGATCATGAGGACGACCTTGGTCACATTGAGAACGCAGATCTGGAGCCGGGACCTGAGGATGCTTATCCCGACGATGACCTGGCCGATGACGACAGCGGCGACTATGATGAGGAGGACTCTTACAATGTTCTTGAGTTCTCGGAACACGTCGAGCTGGGTGAAGCGGACCTGGAGCACACTGACTCCCAACCCCATGAGAACCCCTCTAAGCGGTCCCGCGAGGAGGAGGATGAATGGGACTTTGAGGAGACCTCGACCCCGGAGCTCAAACGTCGCCGCCCTTCGTAAACCCAAAATTTCCCTTTCCTACCCTGGCAATATTCGACTTCCACCTCGCTCCCACTCCCTTCTCTGGATTGGCCAACCAGTCTAACAATTCTTGGATGCTATTGGCTTAGTGCCTCGGCCGCTTTCGATTCGCTATCAGCATTCAACTTCTACTAACCCCGATCCTCCAGACTGTACTCGTACGCGGGTGCAGGGCTTTCCGTCGTCTTCTTACTATCAGATCCAGGTATGTCTTGTGTCCCTCCTCCCTCCGGCTTAGGGTCCCACCTCTTCCCTCATCCAAATCCACCGTGGAGAGGCCCCTCAGGATCAAGTGTGGTGCCTTGATTAAGCTCCCATTCCTCCCCCCTGTTTTTGTATTCTATTGTCTGTTTGCTTTTCTCTCTTCGCCCACCACCCCCTTTCGCGTGATACCATTTTGCGATCCAAAAAATCAGTTATTCTTGGCGTCGATGGCAGTCCGGTTGGACTTGGTTTTTGTCTTTTGTGGCCCCCAGTTGCATCCCAAATAGTTATCGGCGTATCGGTATGATGGCACATTGGCCGCACATTTATCATCTAGTCTCTTAGTTATAAATGAGATGGGGTTGTTTTTTTTTTGTGAGGAAATGCAAAACAAACATGTTCAATTGGTCAACATAGGTACAAGTCCGAGTGTTTGTGTCATTCGCATCTGACCGAACTCCTGAACTCGAGATCCTATCAGCGATTGAGTGCTGCCTACAGCTCGGGAGTCGGGACAAACCACAAACTCAACCAAATAAGCTTCCGGTAAAACCAGTGCTTAAATTAGGGCTAAAAGTGCAACCTGGATTCCTGAGGCCTGACGCGCGCCCTCCCTGGTCGATTAAACCAAACACGCTAAGTTCGGCAAAAGAAAAAAGAAACCTGTCATAAATTATAATGAAGGGGGTGGTAAGAATCTCCCAGAGTTTATGTACGTGTCACCGCACGCTTCATCTTCCTCGGCAACGGGCAATGACATCCATCCTGTAGGTAGTAACTCATAATTCCTCAGTCAGTGAGATGATATTCCCCTGTTATTTATACTGTACTCTCCAATACAGCAGTAATGTAACCTCTGTATCTCGGGCTTCATTTCTTGCATGTGGGCACTCAATCACCCACGCCCTGGTATGGGACTGGTAAGACCGTAAGTCTGGTATGGGCGGGACCCCATCGCTATGTATAGACACCCCGAATGCGGTTGGATGGCCAGATCGATATGAAACAACGATCGCCGCCACTGGGATCACTCAGGGTCTGAGGGTCCAAGCATGAAAAATTTGTGTTGCTGAAACTTGTGCATGGTCCAGTTGCTTTATGATTACTGTACGGAGGTCCATTTCAAAAGAAATGAGCAGCGCATTGACCACCACTATTTTAAAATACTGTATGAACATCGTTTCCTACTATACCCTAAACATCTTCCCAAT